>LNAC01000327.1:351448-436146 GCA_002007465.1 Ailurus styani | reverse complement strand
GGGGGACACTGGGTCTTCCTGCAGAATGCAGAGACCACCGAGGCGGTGCGCCCAGAACCCGGAAAAAGCCCTCCTGCCCCTTCTCTGCCCATCCCTGTGTCCCCCCTGCCCCCTCCCTGCATCCCCCCTGCCCCTCCCTGCCGCTCCCTGCGTCCCCCCTGCATCCCCACCCGGCTTCCCCCTCCCGTCTCCCCCATCTCTGTCTCCCCTTCTGGCTGCTGGCGCATGCACTGCAGGCCACTGACTCTCACCCTGGAACAGTGAGCACCAGCGACCGCTGAGGTGTCTGCTTCGGATCTGCGTCTCACCACCACGTGTTTACCCCATCAGGGATCACCAGGTCCCCCAGGGATCACTCTGGGGCAGGGGGTGGGGGTGGGGTGGGGAGAGGCAGCGTCCCAGGCTCGGTCACATCTGCAGACCGTCCGCGTACTTCAGGAATAACTTCGAGGCTGCCTATGTGCATCTTCTCGCATTGGATACTGAAAGGAGCCCCTATGTCCTTAGCAACATTTTGTATTTTCTGTGACCGACCCCTGGAGATGTACGGTCACCATGGGAGTAGACTATAGACGCACTGGATCCTGAAAGCACAGAGTTCTTTATTGGGTAAAGACACGCGTCTCATCCGCAGGGCAAAGTAGGAGCATGTACTCTGGGGCCCCGAAGCTTCTCCCCTGGCGGCTTTGTGTGTGGGTCTCTGTAGCATGACCGCCAGGCATGGGAGAGGCGTAGAGGCTGGCAGGGGCATGTCCTGGGTGCCACAGCCCCCTTTCCCACCAGCATATGTCACAGGACCTTAGGGAGGCTCCCTAATGTCTCCATGTGACCTGGACGACCTTGACAATGTGGAGCCTCACCCCTCCTGCTCCCTCTCTCCCTTCCTCTCCGGCTGGGTGAGACTCACGCCTCCTCCTCAGATTCACCTGGTGACTCTCCCAACTCTCCCACATGCACACTCCCCCGCTTTCTGGTCCACACAGACCAAGCCCCACCGCTGACAAGCTCTCACAGCCCACCTACCCTGTGCATGTGTGTGCCCACAGCTGGAAGGAACCCCGCACTCGAGGGAGGGGTCTCCCATCAAACCCTCGGCTGACAGCCCACCGTGGAGCCTGCGGCCACACTCCCTCCAGCTGGCTCACACTCCCAGCATCCTCTCCTCGTCCTCACTGCCGGCTGTTCATCTCCAGGATTTTCATTCAGAAAACAGAACGAGCAGAAAGGCCTTTCAGAGGCTTTCCACCCACCTGTCGACACTCACTATCATTTCTGTCTGGATACTAGAAGGGAGCAGTCTGCTCCCGTCCAACACCAACCCCTACATCCATGGCGGCTCATCGCAAACACTGCTGTGTGAAGACATTTCCCTGTTTGTGTCCTTGGCTTTTTTCTCCACGCTAGAGAACCAAAGTTGTACCGGCTGTCATGTGTTCCCATGTTAGGTCCAGACAGGAATAATGCCCATAACATGACTGTCTGGTTCAGCCCGTGGTCACTCAACTCACTGTCTTCCTCTCCAATCGAGGTACTTTCTGGCCCGAGCCACTCTTCCCACCTGACTTACCTTAGGCATAGACACGTCTTTCAAGGCATTCCTGTATTCCTTAACCACGAAAGGTGACGATGTGGAGCCTTGGCATGCCTCTCATTTGAGCACAGATTTCTCGACGGCGGGAAGCCCAGGGGGCAGGACGTTTTTGTGAACTGATGTGTAACGCACACATCTGATCAGAATTTACGGCCGGTGTTGAGTGTGTTTCTGGAGGTACAGCGATGTGTCCGGGACATTTCAGCAGTGGGATGCCTGGAGCCTCTGGAGGGGAGCCTGCACTGCGGGGGCACAAGGTCTCCCTGACAGCAGGTGCAGACCACGAAGGGGTGATGCCCAGACCTGTGTGGGGATTCGACGGCTCTCCACGCAGGCCGGGAGCTCCTGCTGCCGTTTCCTGCGGTCTCCTCTCCCCCCAGGGCTGGGGAAGGAAGCCACGAGGGGCTGGCCAGGCCTGAAGCTGTTTGGACGACGATGGTCAGGTCGCTCCATCTCTGGTCACTGCCTGAGCTAACAGCAGACACAATCCTTCTCCTTAAACAGTAAGTTAAGCCTCTTTGTTTGGACAGGAGCACCATCTGCGGGGAGGTCCTCTGGGAGATTTTCAACAGCGCAGCTCTTGCCTCCAGCTATACAACTACTCTCTTTCCCGTCCCTCTCGGGCTTGTGTGTGGACCGCGGAGCCTCCCCAGTGACAACTTCACTCGCCCTCCCGGAGGCTCTCGGGGAGCCCAGGACCCGCTTGGAGTGTGTGTTGGGCTTCTGACTCTGGCTGTGGGCTCTGCGGTGCCCCCTCTGTGGATGTGGATGCCCCTGAATTCCTGGTTAGCGGTGCTTGCCCCCCCGCTGCACCCCGCCCCATCACAGAAATGCTTGGGAGGATGATGTGTAACTCGCCAAGGTCAGAGAGAACCAACCCGCGTGGCATTGAAAGTCCAATCACAAACATCCATTTTCCAGGTGTACACATGTTGATTTCTCGATCTGGGAGAGTAGTACGAACATGGGCAGACGTGTGCCTCTGTGCACGTAGATGCATAGAAACACACATACACACTCACTGTGCTACGTTGTACGCTGTGAATTGTCTCTAAATGGCAAGAATGGAGATCTACTAGGAAACCCTGTAAAATTCAGCAAGATGTGACTTAGGTATTGCTGTGGACTGAATATTTGTGTCCCCTCCCCCCCAATTCCTATGTTGAAATCGAACCCCCAAGGCGATGGCATTAGGAGGTGGGGCTTTGGGAGGTGAGGAGGTCACGAGGGTGGATCCCCATGACGGGATTAGTGTCCCTGTGGGAGAGACCACGGGGAGCCCCTCGCCCCTCCCAGCCTGTGAGGACACAGCAAGAAGACGCCGTCTGTGAGCCTCCCTGGACACTGCGGCACCTGAATCTTGGACTCCAGCCTTCAGGAGGGAGGGGGCAGGGGGCTGCTGTTCCACTCTAGTCCACACGGGGCAACACGTCTGTTTTCTTCTTCTTCAACCATCACATGCTTCCTCGTGGAGTTTCCACCGGGGAACTTTTATTCGTCTCAAAGGGTCACCCTTCCAACTCAGCACTGCAGGTGGCGCAGTTGGCATGGCCTCATGGGATCAAGACATCCTGTGGGTGCAGGCAGCCTGGCTCCTCCTCCTCCTGGGCACACAGAGAGACCAGCCTTCCCGGGCGTCCCCGCAGTGGGGTCAGGCTGAGTGATGGAATCACAGCAGCAGCAGAAGTGGAAGTGGGGGATGCCACCAGAGGTCCTTCTCCTCCAGATTCCCAGAAACACTGCATGCTCTGTGTGTCCCTGTCTGTCCTCCCTAAACCACTGCAGACTCTGAGGGCCCTGGATCCAGAACGTAAGGGCTCCTGCTCAAGCTCCTTTGTGGCTGCCTCCTTCTACGTGAAGCAAAGTCACTTCTTGGAGCTGGAGCCCTGGCATTTCCGGCCCCGACATCTGAGCGCGTTTGCAGGACCTGCGGCGTCCTCTCCTCCAGTGCATTTCCTGGAGGCACAACGAGGTAGCCAACAGCCACACTTGCAGCCTGGGCTTTGGGGATCAAGGATTGCTGTTGGGAGGGCAGGCAGAGGGGGATTGCATGAGTGCTCAAACCTGAATGTGAACATACGGGCGATATGGCCCTTCGTGATGATGATCAAATCTAGGGGCAGGGAGAGAGGTGGGGAGACTCGGCTGGTTGGGGAGGTGAGGACCAGTTCTGGGGCCAAGGGCTGGTCCTCCGTGCATGACCACAATTTGGCACGGAAATGCAAGGGGTCTGAGAATTTACATTTAAATCTGTCCTTTAAAATTCTATAGTTGTATGTCTGTCAAGGTTGGGGAATAAGAATGCTCAGAACAGTTAGGTATCTTGATTTATAACTTTAAATATTTAGATGCATGGCGTTTGGAATTTTTCCGGCCCCAAGCCTCACGCATTCGGTGAAAGATCATAAAGGCAAAGGTTCAGTGCAATCTTCCAAAGGTCTGGGTGATAGAAGAGACAATGCACAACGCACCTGGTCACTGAGCCCTGTGTCTGGGGGTCATTTATTTCAAGAACCAGAAGTCTTTATCCCAATGAGCACAGAATTGGAACTTGAAAGGGGAGTGTGTTATAATAAGAAAATTTCTTTAAAACATTAGCTTGGGGTTATTCTGGCATTACAAGTTAAAGAGATGGAGACCACATTGTGCACAGGCAGACATGGATGGAAATGCTCCCTCTGATGATGAATACGGACTGAGTTCCCACTGATCTGGCCAGTATGGGGGAAATCATCAAAAGAATCCAAGTTCTCTGTCTGTGCCATCTCCTGGACTTCCAGGAGACAGGCGCATCTGCAAGTAGAGAATCCAGAGATTAGTGTCTAGAACCTGAGAACTCACCCAGCTGACACGATGTCTGGGAAGGACCCAGCCCTGCATCCAGACACGCTGAGGGTTTGGCGGTGATCCTTGAGTCAGAACATTAACGTGTGGTNATTAACATGTGGTACCCCAGATGCTGACCTGAAGCAGATCCAATACCTGTTTCTAGGGGTACATGCTGAGTGCGGTTACTGGCACTTAAAGTGAATCAAATATACAAAATTTTGAAGGGAAAATTTGCCAGAGAAATTAAAAGCCTCAAGAAATAACACTTTTGCCTATTTGAGACTTAAGATAACTCCTTCATCCCCACCTTTCGTGCGTTTTGCCCGAGCTGGGCATAATTCCCAATGCCTTCTCAGGAGGCAGCTGTGGAGGATGGAGAGGGAAGAGTCATCCTGAAGGGCCTCAGAGGAAAATTGACAAGGTGTTGCTCCCAGGGAGCAGAACCCACGTCTGCGAGGACTTCATGGTGGGGGAACCCCACAACCCCTTCCCTGTGGATCCCGGTGCCGAATGTTCTCTACCATCTCTCTGCCTCCTCAGTGGGGAGTTACGGAGGTCCTGCCCCTGCTGCATCAGTGCTCACGAGGCGAAGTCTCTTGTTCAGAGCACCGGATTCTCCTTCATCCCCCTCGCCCTTCACATCCCTGTGATGAAGGGCAGAGAAGGTGGACGCTGACCCTCCAGCCTCATTCACAGCTGGATGAGCACCCATGAGATCCAGCCCAGAGCAATGAGCTAAGTGAATGTCTGATGGCGATTTCTGGGGAAGATTTCGATTTGATGCGAAGGGACTGACGGGATGGGTACCATTTCTTCCCATCACTCTGCTCCCGATTCAAACACGGATCCCATGTTGGGAGCTGCAGCAGCTACTTGGGAACATCTGGGAAAATCAATCTGAGATTCGATGTGTTGAACCCACCACAGAAGTCGTTTATCCCAAAGTTGTTACGTGAAAACATTAAATTTTTTTTTGTTGTTAGCGTGCATCAGATTTTCTGTTACATCCAGCCCAAAGCATTGATTACAATACGTGGCTGAGCTAGACAGATGTAGAGATGTATATTTTCCCATGGCTCATTGCCCTTCTTGCTCCTAAAACATAATCAGATAGTTCCTCCTTCCTCTGACAACAAATTTAAAGCCAGATCACACCAGCCAGAGAGTAACATAAGCATAAGCTCCTACAAAATGGAGTGAATATTTCAACTCACTAATCAAAATACTATTATATGACAATAGAGAAAGCATAGAAATAGAGGAAACATTTTAATTGGCAGGTTAGAAACTGTGCAATCTTCATCAATTAAAAATACTTAGATATCCTTTATTTTAACATTTGTATAGGAAAACAAGATTTTATTAATATTTTGTGTCTCAGTGGCTCACATTTTCACAAGGAAAATCCACATAAAATGGCAAAAGACCTGTATCTCCTTTTCTTTTGATTTCATAGCGATGCTAATCTGGATCAGACATTGATATTCTTTGAGTACATTAAATTCACAAAGAAAGAAGCTTTACACAAATAGTTTAATTCCTACAATTTCACATAACTGGTTCCATCTTTTCCAGTGCTTTATAAATATTTGAATCCTAAGTGGTCTCTTTTCCCTTGAATGTTGACATTCCCACAGAATTTGGATTTTGGAAATAATTACATCTCCATAACGGACGAATTAACCTAATGAGGGGGTAAGTGCTCAAACACCTTGCAAAATCAGACAAAAGCAGCTGTGGAGTTGAATGTGTAAACACACACAAGCACATGCACACACACACACACACACACACACACACACACACACAATGGATAGATCAGAAAGGACTTGCAGATTTTCAGCCTGCTGAAAGCCATTTTATTTCCCCAAACCATACCTGCTATCATATAACAAAATTCAACATTAAAGTGCCTTTTAGTAACTTGTACATTACAATACACTGACCATCCTGAAGGGTTTGTTCCATGCTGTACATGATGCAAGGGATGACAGATCTTTACTATTCGGGTCCTTCTGGGTCCCTCTCCCTGAGTAGCTGGGGAGGGACTGCCACGCCCACCAATTTGGGGTTCCCTTAAAACAGGACTAGGAGAAAAACACAGAAGCTATGTTACAAGAACTGTCCGTGGTTAAAACCATTAAAATACATGTTTATACAAAGTATGTGGAGTTTGACATCCATATGGTAGTTTCAACCTTAGGTCTACAAGTTGCGAAGCAACGTTGCTTTGATACTTCATAAACTGTTTTCAGTTCTGTTTTACCGAAGATAACATACCTTTACAGTGACAGGGGTCTTAAATCTGGCCACTGGAGCTCTCATTTCTTAAATTTCAGGTTGATTCGTCTTGGTGTCTCTCCAACTACCATATAGCTAATCTAAGTTAATTCATTACAAAAGAAAACTATTTTTTAAAGATTTTATTTATTTACTTGAGACAGAGAGTGAGAACAGGAGCAGGGGGAGAGGAAGAGGGAGAAGCAGACTCCCGGCTGAGCAGGGAGCGGAACACGGGACTCGATCTCAGGACACCAGGATCAGAACCTGAGCTGAAGGCAGATGCTTGACCAACTAAGCCCCCCAGATGTCCCAAGAAAACTGTTTTTAAAAAGCTAGTATATTTCTGTTATCTGATCTTCCTCAATTCCATCTCTATGGTCTTAGGTGACCACCTCCACTGGTGTGGAGGCACCACGAAGAAACGTGGCCACGCTGGACAAGGCTGGAGCTCTCAAATCAAAGGATCTTCTAACACAGAACACCGAAAAGAAAATCTTCCCACACAACTGCTGTGAGCGCAAGTCACTGCTACTAGGAACTCACTGCTGTTAGCTATGAGGAATGTAACTTGAGAGCTTTCAGCAGAAAGTTCCCTTGACTACTCATAGCTCATATATTCTGTGACTGTCCCCTGCCTTCGGCCCTGAGATTCCACCAGCCATAGATTCAGGCATTTCCATGAGATTAAATGTTGCCTTGCTGATGACAGTACGCCACGTCTGGCTACAGTGGGCTGTGCGTACACAGACAGAACTTTCCAAAAGGAGGCCCATTTTGGGGGGCATAAATCAGAAATTTAAAAAACACGAGTTTCTAAAGTTTTAGGATTCCATTCCACTTGCTCATCCACCTGTCTTGAAGAGCAACTTCTCAAAGGGTCTGAACATAGGTGCCAGGTACTAACAAAGAAAGCCTCAAGAAAATCTCTTTATGTTTTCATGTCTTCCTTTGAGATATGCCCGAATGCCTCGTCAAACACGTCACGATGTCAGAGACTTTCTCTGGGCCTCCATGTTCTTCTCTTCTCGGTGGTGATGGCTTCAAGATGAAGTTGGTACGCAAAGGCATTCATCACAGGAACTATTGCTTTATTCAAAACATTTAAAAAATAAGTACAATAAATCAGGTTTTTTTTCCTTTGCAAATATTAAATACAGATGTACTGTATGCATATGAAATTTTTGATTAAAATGTCTTTCACCAGTCTGTCTCTTTAATTAAATAAAGCCTGTTTGGTATTAATCAAGGCACAAAGAATTTATACCTGAAATCCAGATTAATTAAAAGCCTGGAGCTCGGAGAACAGACTGTGTATAAAGACAAAAATAAATCAATCCAAACATGATATTTATGAATATGGACTGTTTGTGAGCAAAATATAAATAATTTAGACAGAGTAATATATGTCAGATATGTGATAGGATTATTTTATTTTATAGAATGTATTTACATGTAAATTTGAACTCATGTTTTGAATTAAGGTTTCTATTTTTAACATTTATTGTGCATTACAGAGTGATGATAGCTCTTCCTGGCTATTCCTCTCACACATCCTGAAGGTTTTAACTACCTGCTCAAATGCATTGGGAAAGGGAGTGGAGACATCACTCTGTTTGCTCAGCTTGCTTTAATCTTACTCTGCATTACATCTCTGTCCCCAAATGGAGCCTAGTCTAGCGCCCTATCGAGAGTCACTGGGGCCCAGCTCATGCGCAACACCTAAATTCGATGTATTGAACTCATTAGTATGTTCACGAAATTAAAAAATATATTAATCCTTAGTGACTTTTTAAGTGGGAATGTAATAAACATATTTGGTCATCTTTAAAATTAAAAATGCATGACTACCAATTCCCTTATGGAAATTTCCTGCTCCTACGCACACACGTAAGACACCTTATCTGGGCCTTACTAAAGCTCTGTCTGTGGGGAAGACCTTATTTGAACTTGGACATTCTGACTACAAACCTAAAATTAATTCTACCACAGCCATCTATCACATACTAATCTTCTGTAGGAGAAGAAAAAATGATTTTAATTCAGTGGCTGATCTCAGTGAGGATGGAGTAAAGTCCTTAACTTTTCGGAGTTGTGTTTCACTCAGCAAAGTTCTGGCTGAGAATAAATTCACAAGAAATTCAGGTCCTCTTCCTCCTCTTGCTCCTTCTTTTCCTTTCTCACTTACTTCCGTTTGTCCTCTTATTTGTAGGTTTCTGTCCTGTTTCAGGAGGAGAATAATGACATAGTGAGAATGTATTGTACATTGTATGGTACAATGTATTGTACCATGATACAAAATAATCCTATAGTGGAGATGAACACTGGATAAAGTAGTATTTCTAATCAGTTGGGAAAGGATGGCTTATTCAGGAGATTAGGGGAAAGGATGGCTTATTCCCAGTTAGGCAAGATTGGGAGATCCTTGCCAAATGCAATTTTCAAAACTAAATTCCAAGAATAGTAATGAATACCATAAATGTTGAGGGGAATATAAACCAACATTCTATAATGCTGTGTCCTGGAAGTCCTTATTAAGCCAGATTCCTTAGAACCCATGACTTTAAGATTTAACCTTAGCAAATAGTCTCAGATCACGTGCACACACACAGTGACACACACACACACACACACACGGACACACACAGGGACAGTCACCTGTGTAAGCACAGGTATATAACAAACATAAAAAGAAGGGTAGTGGGGCGCCTGGGTGACTCAATCATTAAAGCATCTGCCTTTGACTCAGGTCATGATCTCAGGATCCTGGGATCGAGTCCCAAATCGGGCTCCCTGCTCAGCGGGAAGCCTGCTTCTCCCTCTCCCACTCCCCCTGCTTGTATCCCCTTTCTCGCTGTCTCTCTCTCTCTCTGTCAAATAAATAAATAAAATCTTAAAAAAAAAAAAAGGTAGTGTGTGGATGAGACCCTGATACATGCTAAGCATTAGCTTATATCATTATCATCATGATTTTATTATATTTTATTAAAGAAGAAATTCTTTAAGGCATTTAATTATAACGTTCAAGTCAACTTAATACTTACACTACTTTTCAGCATTAGATATTGATGTCCTTAATGATCTCAGTTTCAAAAGAGTTTTAGATGGCTAGTTAAGTCAAATGTTATGGAAACAAAATAAAGGAACATACCAAGTTCTTTCTAACTATAGTAAAATGTAGCAAAATTAAAGAGTTCTTTGGTAAAATTCGTATGCATATTTTTTGTCATGGCATCCTGATTACCAGTGACTCATTCTTCAAAAAAATAATGGACTTAGTGTGCCTAATTCTCTATTTTTGAAATAGTATAAACGGTAGTAATTGAACGTTCAGATTTAAGGAAAAAGCGGTAACTGAAAATAGCTTAAAAAGGTGCAAAAGTTCAGCAAGGACAGAAGGAAAGCCAGTGACTCACCGCAGGGCTAATTTGTGCAAGTTTGTTGCTCACACACCGCGCAGGCAGCTGGAGAACGGGGAGCACACAGCAGCCACACCTGGAATGAGGCTTGGGGCGTACTGTCACATGCAGCTTAGGTGCAGAGCACAGAAATGGTGTCGTCTTCACGGTGACAGGTCACGCTATAAGAGTGTTCTTAAGTGATAGGGTGTCAGTTGGTTGGTGGTTACCTTAGACCTGCCTTGTGAAACAACTTCAGTTTTGTTTATGATTTCCAGTGGCATAAACAACAAATGACCCAGGTCAAGTTAGTCTTGCAAAATAAGCAAAATTAAACTTTGTGTGACTAAACTTTTGTCTGCTCAGGGAATTTCTCCAGGCTGGTCTCCGTGTGTTTGGGGTTTTAACAAGGACATGCAAATTCCCATTGCAAAGCCGCCACCAAAATGATGAAATTGCTTTTCTCCTAAAAGTAATGGGGAACCCTGGCGAATCCATGCTTTCAATTTAATCCTTGATCAATGACAAGAACCAAAAATAATTGGTGTGAGGTTTGCAATATTTATAAGTGAAAGATGTATTTTTAGCAGAAAAAGGAAGTTGCTATGCTTTGTTTATTCACATATGGAAAACGAGGTTCATTAGTTTGTAGATATGAATCTGTAGAAGGAGTCTGGGCTTGTACCAGTTACTCATTCCTCATTTCACTGAATTAGTATGTTTCAGGCTGTCCTGAGTCCAGAGATGCAGTGATGAGAAGGAGGAATTTCCTATTTGTCTTCTTGTGGCAAGACTCACCACCGACCATCTGAAAACAGAACAAAACAAAAACAATTGCCTGGAGCCAGAAAGTGACGATGGCGAGGAAGGAAAACAAAGAAATAGTGGTGAGTGAGAAGTTTGCTCTTGCAAATGAGGTAATCCTGGAAGGCTTTCCGGAAGAGGTAGCCCTTCAACATGAAACCATGACGTAAACATAGAAACATTCTGTTTCTCTTAGTCCCAAGGTCTTTAACTTTCCTGGTTCTTCCCATGAACACTTTCTTCACTTTTTTGTTTACTCTCTAAATATTGTTTCCTCTTCACTTTTCCTATAAAATATGGATTTATGAAAACTAATTTTAGTAGGTTGTTTATGAGCCACTATAATCTAGTATGGACACTGTGGTTTCAAAGACTTCTAGGTGGGAGCTTATTTCTTGTTTTTCACTAACAACTATTCAATTATGGGCTCCTGCACACAGACGTGCACACACACATGCTCACGTGCACACTCACGCACACTCACGCACACACACAGACACATGCATGCACACAGTTTCTCATGTCAACAGTCCTTCCTTTCTGGAACAGAATAAAGTGGAAGCTAAAGTACTTCCGTCCACCTAAAAGAACGGCAGAATCCAGCAAAACTATTTCTGGAAGATTTCTGTTTTATGGAATCAAATCTGTAAAGAATCACAAGTTTGTAATTAATCAGTTTGGTCTTACTTAACCCTCTGCTGCTTCTTCCCTCGGGTTCACACCGACTATTTCTTTAATAGAACCTGTGATATTATTGAGCACGTTTTGTTGAGCAAAACACCTTATTTCAAGGAATGTCCCTTCCCCGGGCAAGCAACCCAATTTGTGAGCTGCAAAATAAGATGGGTCGATACCGTGCCTTCCTGTCTCTCCCTTTGAAGGACTCTCTTAATTGAGAAAATATTGAAATGTAAGCAGCAGATAGGGCTGTGAGTATTTTTAATTCAACCCCATTGCTTCCCCATGTCATTGTTCCCTCAGATAATGAATGCCAGCCCTCACAGCTGGGGAGACAATGGGTGCCATTCCTAGCTGTTCTTCCAAAGCAAATTTGCCTGTTCCAAACCCTAATCAAAGATGAGACACGAAAACTCATTTATCTCTAGAGACTGGATCAGGGACACAAAAAGTTCCTGAAATATGAAAGGCACTTATTTTGACCGTTCAACTTGCTTTTATCAGTTTCCCGTCTCTCCCTTCAGTAACCATGGTAGACTGTTGCGTGTGGAGAATACAAGCGTCTCAGTCCCAACATCATGGACCGAGGAAAGTTCTGGACTCTCAGCACACACACTTGCAGGTTATATAGAATTCAGGTTTCCTACCTCAATGACATTCGTTTTGACATCTGCAAGTACCAGCTGGTAATGGTTAGTTTGTTTTCTACCACTTGTGTTTTTGTATTGGGCTTGTTAATAAGGATGGATGGAAAGCAGGTGTGGCAGCTTCTGAGCGGTGATGGGTACAGAACCCCCTCAGGCCACTGTTGGAGTAGCTCCACT
This sequence comes from Ailurus styani, assembly GCA_002007465.1. NCBI lineage: Eukaryota > Metazoa > Chordata > Mammalia > Carnivora > Ailuridae > Ailurus > Ailurus styani. The sequence continues at coordinate 423,742 of LNAC01000327.1, read as the reverse complement.
CCTACATCGTCCCACTTGCAGCTGTCAGTAACAGCTCCGCGAGGAAGGCAGGTCCCGCTCACAGATCTAAAGTAATCATGAAAAGCATCCAGATCTGGCCACTTAAGCAAAAATGTTAATAATGAAAGCAGAGTTCACAGCAGTTGAACTGGTGGAAAGTTGAAAAAGAAATTCCAGTCTTTGCAGGAATTTCAATGATGGGATTTTAACATTTGTCGGCCAACTGCCTACTCACTGGTAAATTTGAAAATCTGAAAATGTCACCACTTTTTGCAGTAAATCGAGACTAAAATACAATCAAGATTAAAAATTCATCTTAGAACATCCCTCTTTTTCTAAGTGTTTTACATAACTCAACTTAGCAACTGAAACAATGGGGTAATGAGATCCTTAATGATCACAGATGTGATGTATGATTCTAAGTCAGTGCAAATCAGTAAACTGTGCAACTATTGCCAACTGAAAATTCCAATAGGAAACTTCTTTCTGCTGCACATGATTTGGAAAAAAGAAGTGGGGTAATCGGCTCAGGGCTCTTGAACATTTTGATTATCCAGATATTTTTATCTCATGTTTCAGAAATCACAAAAGATAATTGCTTGTTTAGGGTGACAAGGGATATAGTTTGAAGTCCTGATGTTGTTGCCTGGTCTTTTCATGGAAAATATTTTAAAAGTGGAGTTGTGAGAGGCCACTGTGTAGAAATTAGCCCATGGCTTCATTGCACCCAGAAGCGAGAGCTAGCTTGGTTTATCGTACTATATCCTGGCCACAATGATAATTCTGTTTTTGCCAAGTTGCTACCCATATTTGAACGAAAGGCCACGTAAATTGTCAGCATGACCTTCAGGGGACTTAATATTCCTTCACTTTGTGGGAATTTTAGAAGTGAAGTCCCTTGACCAGAACAACCTGTATTAATTAAAGGGTGCAATAATTGCTTATCAACCCCTGGAGAATACGAGGGATGTGGGATTGGGTAGCTCAGCAAGGTGGCTAACTTTGGCTGTGACATACCCATGCTGAAGGGTATTTGTAGAATCTTGACATCCAAGGGTAGGACTGAGCAGAGCACTCTGACCCCGGGGATCATCCATCTGACTATTCATATATTTGCACTTTGAAAAACAGGGCTGTTCTCTACTATAGAGGCCACTGTACAGGGCAACTTCCAACACTTACAAAGCAATGTCAGGGTGATATATTTGCTGGCAATATTATTCTCATATTCAGAGAGTTTCTTAAAAAGTACTGCATGCATAATTGCTATGTTTGAACTTCCTGACGTTGATATTATCTTTCAAATTATTCTCCCACACATATTCACTTTTAAAATCATAATTGTGGAGAAAAAATGTTATTTTGTGTTGCAGGAGAAAATCAAAGTACAAGTGTTCTTTTTTATGAAGGAAACTGTGTGCTAGCTTATTAGTACCCCCAAACTTTGAGACTTCTAGACTTTTGCAGGCATTCTAGGGTCGAGTCTGGGCAAGGTCAGAAGCAGCCGTGAGCTGTGGAAGATTCAGGCTTTGGAGGTGCCCACGCCTGGGTGAATGCCAGCTGTCATCTCCTTCCTGTGTGACCTTGAAAATGGCCTTAGCTCCTCTGAGTCACTATTTTCATATTTGTAAAGGTAAAATATGTATCGACTTTTGTGATGCTGTTTTAGAGATGTTTTATGTAAAGTTAACATATATTGAACATTTACCTTGTGGTAGGTAAACACACATGTTTCAAACATCCCTCGTTCAATCCTCACAAGATCGTTGATTCAGATCCTATGCTGCTTTCCCATTTTGCAGGTGAGTATACAGAAAGGCAGGCTGACAGAGTCAGCATGTGCCCCTTTGAGAGGCTGGTCCTCCCGGGCCTGGCCCTGCGTGCCTCCCATGCCTGCTCCAAGCCAAGCAGCCGAATGCCTCCCCGGTGTTCCAGTAAGTGTCGAGTGTTTTAGGAAACATTACACAGTGTTCACTACTTTTCTTGGAAATGGCCATGTCTTACCTCTATTTCTACCTCTATTTCTGCGGGATGCAGTAATGAGTAAAAAGTTGTTTACACTTTTCACATTTTTCCTCATTGGTACCTTCTAGAAGAGCTGCAGAGAGGTACCAGATGATGCAATCAACCAGTCACTAATAACCAGGATTAACCAACATGAGTAGGGACAGGTGAATACGTTTAAGTGCGTACCAAGAAGCCGTGGTTTCCATCTGACACCATTTCAACATTATTTACCGGTATTCTCCCCTAATTAAAGGTCCTCAGTTCACGAGGTGACATTACACGTGCAGATATTCCCCTGTGCCCGGCGAAATGTCACAGGCTCCGGGGAATTCCAGCCAGCACGCTTTCTTTCCCAGGACACCGTGGAGCCCCTCATACCCACGTTTCTGGGGAGGACACTGGGTCCAACCGGACTTTACTTGGAACACACTGGCGATTTTCTTGATTGATTTTTTAAAATTTCAGTGCGTGCTATTCTCATGAAAATGGGTGTGGAAGAGTCGAGTTTGCTTAGGGTTTTGAAAGAGGCAATTTTCCTTTAATCGAGACTGCTTTCAGACCTTGAGGAAGCTGGTCTTGGAATTGGGCGGGCTGCTGTGGAGGCAATGCTTGTGCCCCTCCCTCCCGTGGTGAAATCTTAACTGCCCCCAGGTGGTGGCCGCCGCACATGGGCCGTGGGCCGTGGGCCCGTGGGGGCGGAGCCCTGGGGGAGCGTGTCAGCCCTTATAAAAGAGAAGCCAGGCGCTGCTCTGCTTCTCCGGGGTGAGGTCGAGAGGAAGATCACGCCAGGGAAGAAGCGGGAGGATGCGTTTTCTGGGCTGGGAAGCAGCCCCGACCGGGTCCGTCGGTGTTGGCCCTTGTTCCTGCTTCTCCAGCCGCCGCAAAGGCCCAAGGTCAGGGTCGGTGGCCTGCAAGCCTGGCTGGAGCTGGACCAGGAGCCTGGACTGCAGGCCTGGTCCGGAGCAGCTGGGTCCCCCGGCTGATGCACTGGGTCCGTGCTCTCCCCAGCGGGCGTGCTGCAGGCCGGGGGCCAGTAGGCCGGGGGCCAGCGGACCGGCTCCAGGGTGCGGGAGCACCCAAACTGAGTGCTGGCCGCTAAGAAGGGGGCGTGTGGAGGTCCCCCAGCGCCCTAGGCCTTCCCGGGCAGCGGGAGGCCTCCGCGCTCTCCTGCCCTCCAAAAGGTAACTTCCCGCCGGGTCCCTGGCTGCCCCCAGGGGGACCCTTTTCTACCCTCGGGAATTCCCCTGGGGGCTGCTCCCAAAACCCTCAAGGATTTAACACTAAATCTTCATAATTTCTTGACAGGTAAAAGTCGTCCGCGGAAAATCCAACTTAAAAGCACGCCTCAGGAGGTAAGCCTATAAGCTTCGTTAGTTCTAAGTGCTCCCAGGTACCGATGCGCCTAGATTAATGGGCCCGCCCTTCTCGCCGGGTTATTGGGCTAACTTGGCTATTTCAAGCTGTATTTGCCCCGAACCAGCTTTGCTGGCCCTGCGTACCCCTTTCCCTTCCCAAGAAGTGGCAAGAACACTTGCGGCTGTTGAGGAACTAGGCTGGAGCTCCCCGCCTCTCCCTCCCGGGTCGCGAACCTCGGCCGCTCAGGGATACAGAAGCGGAGACCCCGTCGCTCGCGTCTCGGCTGCACCAGCCTCGGCAGGCCCACATGCACTGTACCGTCATCGGGGGTCCCTGCTCCCGGGTCTGCTTTCGGGGAGCACGTCTAGAAGCATTTTTGCGAACCTCCCTGCCACCCTAGCTTCATCCCTCTCAATCCGTTAATGGGGGGGGGCCTCAGGCTGGAGCTCCCGGGATGGACTCCAGCTGGAGCGTCTGAACCACACGGACGCTGGCTCCCGGGCCCAGGTGGAGGAAATGTCATTAGGGCCCCCGCAGGTGACTCCAGTACGCGATGCTGGAAACCCGGTCCCACCTGAGCTCAAGACCCTGCTGACCCGTGCCCCTACCCCGCGTTTATTACGTTTCCAGGTTAGGCCCCTGGTGTTTGACTTACTCGAAACTTCTAGAAGCCCTATAACAAACTCTCTATTCCATCGACTTGTTCTCCAGTAGAATATAAATGCTAACCTTAAGCAGGAAACCCAATTCTGCTTAATCTTGTCCAGGGTTTAGAGAAAGGGGTGGCGAGTTCTAGGAGCTCATGGTCACTTAACGAAGTAAATTAGCAAGGCCTGGAGCTGAATGTCGGGCAGTCTGAGGAACTGAGAGCCTGGGTTCTGACTGGCCAAACGGGCCCTCTGGGCAGGCGGAGGCCCAGAGCTCCACAGCCTGGGGTGTCACTGTTGTGCTTACTCTAATAACTCATCCAACATACCTAGTTTCAGACTCCATGTATGAGAACAAAGGGAACTAAAGCACTTAAATTAGCTTCTCACTGGTCCGTCTCCATGGGTGCTGTGTTGGGGTGTTTGCTCTTAGTCAATGAACCACAAGTGTGCGAAACTACAACACCTCCCCCTGCCCCATAATCCTTGACCTGAGCAAGTTCTTTCACGAACAATGACCAACACAAAGTTAACATCCATTTAGAACTTAACAGCTCCTCCATTCTCAGTACTTTTCTCCGTGTTCGATTTTCTAGAAAAGACTTCCTGGTCAAGGTTCCAGTCCTGGGCCAGGGGTCAGCTTGTAAAGGCCCCTTTTCTGGGGGGGAAAGGGGAGGGTGAACATCTCAGCGTTGGGGACTTGAGAATAAGGGGGGGGGCGGTCTGCCAGGTTTCTCCACCCTGACCTTGGTGGGCGTGTCCTGAAGTCTGAGAATCGCTGTGGGAGGGTCCTTGAATCTATGCGTGGGGGGCTCTGGAAAACCCCGGCGTTCCTCCTGTGCCCCGGGGTCACCGTGTGGGGCAGCAACTCGCAGCTGGGGGCGGGGGGCTGAAGATAGATGCGGGTGGAGACTGGAGACCCTGCAGCAGTCTGGTGAACTTGTGTCCCAGCGTTGATGCTGTCGGGAAATCGCGTCTAAGCTCAATGCGGTAGGGGCAACACTCAGGGTACTCACGGCAGGATACTTCAGGTCAAGGTAGGTGTAACAAGTCACTCGGGTGAACTAGCAGTGAGTGGGGAGACAAAGGATTTTTGGTGCAGTTCTCTAAAGTCTGGGAGTTCATTGTTATTGGACTTCGGGGTCTGGCTTTTAATGGTCCTAAAGGAGCCTAGGAACAGAATCTGTAAGTGGGGAGGGACCATGACGTCCATCACTACAGTGGGGTTGGGAAAGAGGAGGACTGGCCAGTTCTGTGGCCAGACATACTACTCTGGGTTTTACGTGTAAGTCTTTAAGTCTTATAAAATGGTCTTATGTGGGAGTTTTACTGATGTTTTGGTTCAGAAAACCTCTAAGGTCTACAGAACGATTTGGAGAAGACCTTGGAAGGACATCTTCCATATAGTAGCAAGTTCCAGGGAGCTTGAAGGATCTAGAAGGGAAGTACAATTCTTTTTTTTCGGGAGTTCATGGAGACACTATATTCCGAGAGCTGCCAGGAAAAGTTAACTAGGATCTGGCTCCTCACAACACCCTGGCAGAAACACACACTTTTCCCCCATGGATGAATTTGCTTCCTAGAAATTAGATAAGTATATGTAAACATACGGTCTTAAAAGTACAGGATCCCAAGTGGTTTAATTGGCTTGACTGGAGTTATGCAGGTCAAATACTGAGCTCACATGCAAGCTCTACAGCTGAACGGAAAAACTGTAGAATGGTTGTTGCCAGGGGTTGGAGGGTGGGGGAGGAGGGCGTTTGGTCTAAATCTAAGCTCCAGGGACCTCATGTATAGCATAGGGACTATAGTTCACACTGTGCTGTGTGCTTGCAAGTTGAAGTGGAGCTTTAATATTCTCCTTGTTAAAGTCAAATGATTGCCACAATAGTTAACACAACGTAATCCTGTATCCCGTCACCTTGTACCCCTTAAACTTACAATGCTACATGTCCATTACCTCCAATTCCTGAAGATTCTCTTCACAATGGGTATGTAGAGGGGTTTTCTACTTTTTCAGTCATCCAAGATTCATTGTGTACCACACCGAGTGCTCCATGCAATACGTGCCCTCAATACCCACTACCAGTCTCATGGATTTTCCCCGAGGGCAGGTAGCTTCCCATGCTTGGTCCGTAGACTGGAGAAACGCCTGAGGCCTGGTCACGCCCGCACTGCTGTTCAGGGAAGCTCTCACTCCCCTGTGCTCTCTCCATCTGCCTTGGCTGTTACTGGGGTGCTCCCGTAACTAGTTCCCAGAGTGACTTCATGTTGGCCTGACTTAAGATCTGGGGTTCACATCCCCTTCTACAGTTTCCTGTTAAATACTCTAGAATTGGATACATCCAGAATTGTTTACTTGCTATACGGGGAGACTGTGGGTTTAGAGTTTTGCTCCCAAATCCCAGGAATGATGCGTATTATATGCTAGTTTTTTGGGTAACGTTAAAGACTAATTTCCTGAGGTTCAGATACACTGGACAAGTTACGCTTAAGTAGTCGTGAGCCACTCAAATCTTAACGACTTCCTCCCTTGTTCTCATCTTGCTTTAATGTTTGTAAAACCTCTTGGTTATTAGGTGTTCAAATCTCCAACTGTAAGTGGATGAGTCTTTTGGTCCTAATTAATGGTTTTTGTCTTAAGTATTTTGCAGCTCTATTGGGTGCATGAATATTTGGGAATGTTGACCTTTTCGTGATTAGGAAGTATCACTTTGTTCCTAACTTCGCGTATTTTAAAGTCTGCTTCTGGAGTTAGTATGGAAAATGCCATTTTTTTTAGCAAGTTAGTATTAATCCTCTGTTACTATCCTTATATTTGGGATTTTTTAATGTAAAGGGATATCTTAAAATAGTTTCTGGTGATGTATTAAAAAAGTAACTGGTAAAAATAGATCATGAAGAAAATCACTAGGAAGCTGCACTGAGGATGATTGCTGTTGATGTATTTGAGAAATAACTTTTTGAGGTATAACTGACATAGAAAACTGGTTTCAGGCATTCAACACAATGATCTGGTACTTACGTTTCAGTAATCCCAGGGAGTTCAGTTAACTGTCACCTTACATTGTGACAACTTGAGAACTTAAGGTCTACCAAATCTCAACACAGTAACTGTAGTTGTGATGTTGCATACTGCATCCCCGTGACTTCTGTAAAGCCGCACTTAAAATAGTACCTTTTGGCTCAGTGGGTTAAGCCTCTGCCTTCAACTCAGGTCCTGATCTCAGGGTCCTGGGATAGAGCCCTGCATCGGGCTCTCTGCTCAGCAGGGAGCCTGCTTCCTTCTCTCTGCTTGCCTTTCTGCCTACTCGTGATCTTCCTCTGTCAAAATCTTCAACAAAACAAAAAGTCCTACCTTTTGATCCCCTTCAGCCATTTCTCCCACCCCCCCCACCTATGGAAGCACCAATGTGTTTGGAGTTTGGGTTTTTTGTGTGTCCCCCCCCACCACGTGTTTTAGGTTCCATGTATAATTGAGATCATACGGTATTTGACACATCTTGCTTAATGTCTTTGTCATCCATGTTGTCACTGAGGGCAACTTTTTATGGCTGAGTATTGTGTGTATGTGTCTCTATTCACCTAGTAGACACTTAAGTTATTTGTATATAGTGGCTGTTCTACGTGAGAATATGGGGGTGTATATGTCAAGCTTTATTTTTCATGGACTACCCATTAGTGGAACTGCTGGATCATATACTAGTAACTTTTTGAGTAACCTCCGTGCGGTTTTCCATGGTGGCTGTACTGATGGTGGTTCCCACCAGCAGTGCGCGAGGGGTCCCTTTTCTCTACTTGCCTGCATTTTACTACTTGATCCTAGCTTTTCTGACAAGTCTGAGGTAATACCTCATTGTGGTTTTGACTTGCATCTTCCTCATTAGTGACTTTTGTGCACCTTTTCATGTACCTATTGGCCATTTTTTTAGGTCTTTGGGAAAATGCTTATGAGGTCCTCTGCCCACTTTTAGACTTGAATTTCTTTGGGAGACCAAAGCATGAGCAGAGGGAGGAGGCAAAGAAGCAGAGTCCCTACTGAGCAAGGAGGCTGACACCATGCCAGACTCCATCCCAGGACCCTGAGATCCATGACCTGAGCCAAAGGCAGACACTTAGCCATCCAGGCATCCCTCTGCCCACTTTAATTCCGACTCCCTTCACTCTTGAGTTGGAGTTCTGTATGTTTTGGCTATTAACCCTTTATCAGATAAGGTCTACAAATATTTTCCTCTATTCTTTAGGTTGCCTTATTTTGATTATTTGTACAGAATCTTTGTAGTTCCACTTGTTACCTGTTTTGACCTAATTTTTGTATGTGGTATAATCATGGTCCATTTCTTTTGCATTTGCCTATGACCAGAATCTGCAACTTCATTTGAAGAGTGTCTTTTCCTCATTGTTTGTTCTGGCTCCTTTCTCCTAAAATAGAGAATACAAATGTGGGTTTATTTCTGGGGTGTCTGTTCCACTGGTGTGAGGTTTTGCCAATTCCATACCATTGATTGTAGCTTCATAATGCAGGTTGATATCAGGGAGCACGATGCTGCCTTTGTTTTCAAGATTTCATAGCCTTTTTAAGGGTCCTTCTTGGTTCTATACAAATCCTCGGATTGTTCTATTTCTGAAAAATGCTATTGGAATTTTGCATAGGGATTGCATTGACTCTATAAATTCCTTTGGGTAATATAGATACCTTAACAGTATTCCAGTCCGTGATCACAATTGATTTCCATTTTTGTATGTAGCTTCCAATGTACGGGTAACTTACTCCCTTGGGTATTCCCGGTTACTATGTTGCTATATTTTACAACCCGATCAGGCCTTGTCCACTGGAAGACTCTGCCTTTTGACTGGTTTGATGAGGTCATATGGGGTGAAGGAAAGTTTGGAGTCTTAGCTCTGTACCAGACATGTAGATCTCTCCTGGTCTCATGGAATCTCTCCCATTTAAATGTTTCTTGGCTAGAACATACGGTGCTAAGAACCTGTTTAAGGCGACAGTACAGGAGACCAAAGCCTTACCATCTGACCCTTTCAGACCTTCCTCTGGTCTAGTGAGTCTACCAAAAGGATCAAACGAATTCACCAGAGTCCTTATACTTTCCCAAAAAACTTAGACTAAAATTCAGGTGTTTGGATGAGTCCACCTTGCTCCCAGTGAAAATTGGAGACTTGGATTATGGGGGAATCGTTGATACCAAAGGGTCTTCTCCAAACGAGTTCAGTTTCTAACAGTAATGTAGACTATATTCGAAGCTGTGGGCTGTGACTATACCCTGTATGTTACTGTCCCCGTGGCTGCCGAGTACACTGTTTCCTGTCTGAATAAATGACCCGAGAGGTTGGGGAATCCCAGAACAGAGTGAAGACTGGGATGGAAGTTTCCACAAATGTATGCTGTATTTGAATCTACCTCAGTGAAAGCTTGGGGTGGGGGCCAATTTAAGTAACTTCAGAAATAGTGGAAATGGCCCGATGAAGCAAGGTGTCTGTAAGCACTGGAAACTTGCTGATCAGTTCCCTGGGGAATAGGCCAGACGTGTGTAAAAACTCCCTCTGCAGAGAACCCCTAAATGATGTAACAGATCAGAGTTGCAGATCCCTGTATGAAATCAAACAGAATAGAGTTGGAGATTCCAGTATGAAATCCTTTTGCTTCCTATGTTATAAAGTACTTAGATATTTGAATATACCAGGGTTAGAGTAGATCGTCAGTTGACAAGACGTGGAAGCAATCAATACCCAGTAGCAGGGAGCACGTTCAGTGCCCAGATTTCCGCCCCGCTCCACCCCCCCAATCTTGGTTTTTACTTCTTTTTTTAAAGATTTTATTTCACAGAGGGGGAGCGATCACAAGGAGGCAGAGAGGGGGAAGCAGGCTCCCTGCTGAGCAGGGAGCCCAATGTGGGCCTCGATCCCAGGACCCTGAGATCATGACCTGAGCCGAAAGCAGAGGCTTTAACTCACTGAGCCACCCAGGCGCCCCCCCATCTTGGATTGGAGAATGGTATTAAAAACCAAGGATCCTGGGATTGAGAATGGTGGGCCCTAAAACTGGAGAAGGGAGTATACATATGCCTGAATGGGGCCTCTTAAAATGCCAGGAAGAGTGCTACAAGGCATTGAATAGGTCTATGGGGAGAAGTAGCCAACTGAAATCTTATCTAATTTGGGCAACTAAATTAGAAACCAAAGTAGAACCTAGGTATCCATGAGGTCAAAGGGATATAAATAAGCTATTGAACTATAAATGGCAAAGATGTGTGGAGTGTTCTAAACTCCTGTGGGTACTCCACCCTCATGAAGGTGGGGGATTGTTTGGAAAGAAAAATGCAGGGGAGAATGTTGACAAACATGACCTCGACCATGACCAGTCATGGTGACCTCGTGTCCGCTTGTGAGGGAAAGGGCCCTTTCTCTGGTCTTCCAGAAGTCTGAGACCTCCGACTTCATGTGAATGTTTACCATGTACCTGCGTGTAGCACTCCTCAAAACTGTCTTCATCAAAACCCAGCAAGTGTGGGAACTAACCCCTAAGAGCAGCCTAAGGAGACAGGACACGGAAGTGTAACGTGTCCTTCGTGAGATTCTGGAGGGAGGAGGAACTGAAATAGGAAGGAGCTACGGATGTTAGTGAAGAGATTTTCAATATTCATTTCCTACTTGTGACAAGTGTGCCATAATACATCATCTTCAGTAACTGGTCATAGGGTACATGGGATCTCGGTATTTTCTGTGTTCTGTATTTCTAAACCAAAAACTTCTGAAACTCAAAAATTGGGTCATATTCTTACTATAAACCTTAGATGCATCCCATGAATTTATATCGATAAAAAGCTTTACTGGATACAATGGGTCACTAAGTTACACAGCACTGGAGGCAATGTGTGCCTTTCTGACAGATTTTCAGATAATCTAAACATGTCAAGACAGAAGCAACATACTTGGTTTCTCTGCCTGAGCAGGGGGTGAATAGTAAATTGTCAATAGTGGTAACCAACCCTCCAAGATCGTTCTTTTGCTGTGCTTTCAGTCTCAGAAATGCTAAATGCCTCCAAGGAGTGAAAGAACACATGGGCACACAGCTAGAAGATGAATGATATCGACACTAACCCGGAGCAGGATGGGTCTTCGAGATGACCCCCTCCTGATGCCGGTAAAGTATAGTCAATTACTTCTGTAATTGCTCCCCCACTAATGCCGATGTCCTAATGGGATCAAAACCATTATACTTCTCTTTCATCTGTTCTTACATCTTATGAAGTGGGGGGTAGGAGGTATTTGTTAGTAGTAAGAAAGTCACTGCAAATTAAAAGATCTTGATAATAACAGATCCCCCCCTAAACTTCGTTGTGATTTGCTTTTGCCAACTTAGAAGTGATCTGAAGGAGGGAAAGCGTGGTTCAAATCCTGGCTGGAAGGCAATGTGCCCTCTTCCTGCCACATCAGATCACCACTGTTTTGGAAGAACAATGAAAAGAGTACTCTTTCAAAGTCAGAGCTGTAGGATACTTTCTTGGATTCAAGAGCAGGGGAACGTGCGTCCTGCTTCGTAGACACAGGGGTGTTGAGTGGACTCTATCAATTCCATGTGCAATGGACTTACGTAAAGCAATAGATCATTTTAGGAGGTATTTAAAAACTGGCAAACTAAGAATATATCTAGTTTATCTTGTCAAGATGAGTTTCTTTTCATACTGTGATCAGGGAAATTCAACTTCCTGCTTTAAGTCAGAATCTTAAAATACTACCATTTACAAATACCTTCATAATCCAAGAGTCACTAAAGTAATGTTTCAGTTAATTTTGCCTGGCTCCACAACTAGTTTTGAATGCTACTTGCAAACCAGAGTATAGAGAGGGTGGGAAAGACTGGCTGTCATCTCACATTTCTTTGTTTAAAAAAAAAACTAAAGCAGTGGGCAGATCTTGCAATGTCAAAGGGATGTGCTGTTTCTTTCCTTGGGAGCAATCACGTGCTGCTGGCTGCTAAGTAAGTACAAGTCTGACAGCTGCCAGCAAAGGGCAGAAAAACCACATGCTGACAAGATTTTTCACTTGCTGAGTATTAGGAAGACTCCGAGCCTCTCACTCCGATAGCAGCTGATGACTGCAACAGTCAGATGCTGCTCAGACGTTACACCATTCAGGGCAAGACCAGGATCTCAAACAGCCTGGTGGAGCTTACTAAGTGAGGGGTGGGGGTGGGGGGGGGACTGTTTTCTTTGAAAGTAGGAACATCATCTGCAATTAAGTTTTCCTTGGGTAAAACCTGAATTACCCACAAATGACCTATTGGATCTTCAGTCCCCCCAAGCCTTATCCTGGAATGTATAGATTGTACTAATATTGTGATTGTGTATCAACACTGCTTTTTTCATGCCCCCCCATAATATTCTACAGAACTTTTTCCCCTTCGAATTACTCAATAGCTTGATAATCTTCACTGATAGGTAAGCTAGTTCTTACAGGTTCAAAATTTGAAAAACAGCCATCACACAAACTTAAAATATTTACAAGAAATTGGTCTTATTTTCTACGTGATTGCTATGAATTCTCCCAGTATAATCCCCTTGTTCAAATGAATTTAGAAAATTAAAACCAAAGTTTTAGTAATGTCCAGCAAATAGTATACGTTAGGGGTAACTTTATATTTTGAATCCGTGATTTGTCTGAATTTGTGCTGAGTCAACCATCCTCCGTGTTTGAGGGTCCCGTTGCTGGTGTCTTGTCCTGGCATTTCTAGAGGTTTTGTTGATAGAATAAGCGGAGTCTGGAAAAATAACACCGCAAAACTGCGTAGGTCCCCAGCAGAACTATGGGCTCTACCGTCCTCACTGGGAAATGATCCTGGCTGTGCTCCCCTGGGGTCGCAAATGGTCGCAATTTGCTAATTTTCTCATGAGGCTGTATTTCTTTACACCTTACGAGAACTTTTTCTTGGTTTTGTTTTGCTTCAAGTAGGAGTATCGATTTTACTTGCCGTGCATGTGGTGATGCTGAATTTAGGTAAGCTTTTCTTGAAACAATGTATGAGAACATAAGCCTGTCGGGGAGGGGCACCTGGGTGGTGCACTTGGTTAAGTGTCCAGCTCTTGATTTTTGGCTCAGGTCATGATCTCTGGGTCATGGGATTGAGCCCTGTGTGGGGCTCTGCACGGGGCCTGGAACCTACTTCGGATTTTCTCTCTCTCTCCCCCTCCCACTGCTCTTAAAAATTGGGGAGATGATACCAACACCCTCCAATCCATCTATCTATATATATCTATATATACATATACACACATATATACATTTATATGTATATATACATATATGTATATGTGTATATAATGTGTATATATACACATAATTTTTTAACCTGGGTTCTTGGCCTGTGCATATGCCCTATACCTTTCAAAGGAGAAGACAAATACTTAACATTAATGCCTCATTCCACTGAATTTGTGTATCTGTAATCGGCAATCATGTCTTCCTGTCACTGTCCTCTTAGGAGGTATAACTGACCTACAACAGGTGTGTATACAACACAGTGTCTGTCTACATTGAGAAAAAGTCCCGTTAACGTCCATCCCCATACGTAGTTATAAACTTTTTCTGATCAGGGCTTTTAAGGTCTTAGCAACTTTCAAATATTCAGTGCAGTATACAAATTGTCCCTCCTGCTGTACACTGCATCTCCGTGCTTAGAACTGGACATTTGGACCCCCTTTACCTTCCCCTCCCCTCTTCACTTCTGGTGACCACTAATCTGAGTTTTTTTAACATAAGTTAGATCCTGTGTCTGTGACTTAATGCCCTCAAGGCCCAGCCCTGTCAAATGGGAGGGTTTCCTTTATTGAAAAATTTTGCATGTATGCATACATACACTTCTACCTGTCTATCCATCAGTGGACATTCAGGCTGTCTCTAGTTCTTGGTTACTAGAAATCTGCAGTGAACATGGAGGTGCATACTTCTCATACTCATGCTTTCATTTTCAGATACCTAGAGGTGAAAGTGCTGGAGATGGTCTTTTTTGAGGAATCTCCATACTATTTTTCCTAGTGGTTGTACCAATTTACACTTCCTCGAAGAGTTCACAAGTTCCCTTTTCTACAAATTGCCCAACACTTGTTTGCTGTCTCTTTGGTCTTCCTAAAAGGTGTACTATCTTGTTGTGGTTCTAAGATTTTTGAGAGCATGTGAGGGGAGATCAGAGGGAGAAGCTGACTCCCCCATGGAGCTGGGAGCTTGATGTGGGACTCAATCCTGGGTCTCTGGGATCATGACCTGAGCCCAAGGCAGTCGCTCAACAACTGAGCCACCCAGGCGCCCATCATTGTGGTTTTGATTTGTATTAGTGACAGTGCTTTCCCAGGGTACCTCTTCCCATCTATGTGTAGTCTTGAGGGGAAAATACTCAGATACTCTGGCCATTTCTAATCTCATTTTTTGATATGCTAGGAGTTGTATATTTTATGTTAACCCTATCAGATATGCTGGTAAATATTTTCTTCCGTTCAATGGCTTGCCTTTTTATGATGGCATTTCCTTTGTGCAGACAGCTTTTGTTTGATGTAGTCCCACTTGGTTTTGTTGCCTTTGGCATCAGATAAAATCCTTGCCAAACCAACATCAAGGAGCTTACCATCTGTATTCTTCAGGTAGTTGTGTGATTTTAGGGTTCTACTCCACTTTGAATTTTGTGTATTATCTAACCCAGTGGGCTAATCTCAGTCTTTTGCATGTGGCTCTCCAGTATTCCCAGCACCATTTATTGAACTGACTGTCCTTTCCCTATTGTACTTGGTCTCCTTTGTTGGAAAATAATCAACTAAAGATGCATGGGTTTATTTCTGGGCCCTATACTCCACTGAGCAGTGTGTTTTAGGCCAATACCAGTAGAGTTACTGTCTTATGATACTTTTGTCATCTAGTTTTAAGTCAGGGAACATGCCTCCAGCTTTGATTGCTTTGGCTATTCAGTATCTTCTGTGCTTCCATTCAAATTTTAGGATCTATTTTGTGGAAAATACCATGGAGATTGTAGGAGAGATTGCACTGAATCTTAGACTGTTTCAGGTAGTGTGGACAGCATTAATGATATTCTTGCAACCCATGAGCATGTAATAGCTTTCATTTGTTACTCCAGTTTCAGCAGTCTTAAAACTTCTGGTGTACACATCTTCCATCTCCTTGATTATATTTTTTCCTTAGGTATTTTCTAGCAATTGTTTAGTGTATAGAAACACAATAGGTGATTGCATATTGCCATTGTATCCTGAAACTTTATTGAATGTGTTTCCTCAAATTTTTTTGGGCAGTCTTTAGGGGTTTTCTATATAAGACACCATGTTCTCTGTAAATAAGTTTGCTTCCTAATCTGGATGCTCTTTCTTGCCTCATTGTTCGGGGTAGAACTTAAAATTCTACATTGTGTAAAAGTAGAGTATGGGATCCTTGTCTTGGTGATCTTGGAGGAAAACTTCAGCTCTTCACACTGCTGTATGCTTGTATTATATGGGCTTTATTTTCCCATTATACCCAATTTGTTGAGTTCTTACAGATACTGAATTCTGTGAAATGTTTCATCTATTGAGATACATTTTTTTATCCTAAATTTTGTTGGTGGTCTATTACACAGGTTGACTTGTGGATATAGAACCCTGGTTCCTTGGATCCTTAGAATGATCTTTTTTAAATCAACATGTACTTGTTTCGGGTACAGGTCTGTGAATCATCAGTCTTACGCAATTCACAGCACTCACCATAGCACATACCTTCCCCAATATCCATCACCCAGCCACCCTATCCCTCCATACACCCCATGATCCCCTGCCCTGCCTTTCAAATTCCTCATATCAGATCATATGATTGTCTTTCTCTGATTTCGTTTGCTTAGCATAATACCCTCTATCTAGTTTCATCCATGTCATTGCAAATGGCAGGATTTCATTTTTTGATGGCTGTGTAGTACTCCGTGTGTGTGTGTGTAAGTAACACACCACGTCTTTATCCATTCATCTGTTGATGGACATCTAGGCTCTTTCCATAGTTTGGCTATTGTGGACATTGCTGCTATAAACATTGAGATGCACATGCCCCTTTGGATCACTACCGTTGTATCTTTAGGGTAAATACCCAGTAGTGCAGTTGCTGGGTTGTAGGGTAGCTCTATTTTCAACTTTTTGAGGAACCTCCATACTCTTCTGTGTTGCTGGACTTGGTCACTAATCTACTGAGGATTTTGTCCTCTATGATCAGGGATACTGAATTATAGTTATATCTGTGTCTAGTTCTTGTCATGGTAATTCTGGCCTCTTAGAAGTTTGGAAATGTTCCCCCTCTTTCTTGGAAGAGTGCAAGAAATGTTAATTTTCTGAATGGGAAGAATTGACCCACAAAGATCTGATTCTGGACATTTTTTAAGTGATTTCAGTCCCCTTACTAGTAACTAGTCTACTTAGATTCTCTGATTCAGTCTTGAAATGTGGGTAGGTTTCTAGGAATTTTTCTCTTCTGGAATGTCCACTTTGTTGCTGTATAACTTAGTGACCTCTTACGATCCTTTGTATTTTATGTTTTGGTGTGGGTTGGAATTTTTCCCATTTTGAACCCTCTTTGTTGCTTTTGTCTTGGAGTTTAGCTAAAAGTGTGTCAATTTTCTTTGGAAAGAAAAAGCTCTTGGTTTCCCTGGTCTTTTTGTCTGGTTTTAATTCTGCTTGGATGTTTAGTTCTAAATACCAGCTTCATCTCTTTTTCCTTGAGGTGTAAAGTTAGGTTGAGATTTTTTCCTGTTCCTTGAAATAGTACTTATGGCTATGAATTTCCCTTGTAAAGCTCCTTTTGCTGTATCCCATAAGTTTTGGTATATTTCCACTTAAGGTATTTGACTCTTGATTTCTTCTTGGACTCATTAGTTCAGTAGCATATCTAATCTCCACCTATTTTGTGGATTTTCTAATTTTCATAGTTTCTATTTTCATACCTTTTTTGTGCTCAGAAAAATTTGAGATCTCAATCGTATAGTCTTGCTTTGTGGCCTAACATCTGTCCTGGAGAATGTTCCATGTGCACTCAATGTGCATTATGTACAGAGCATTCTATCCAAAAAGTCCCACGTGGCCTATGGTGCCATGCAGGGCCAATGCTTCCCTGTTAATTGGGTGATCCATACATTGGCATATGTACGATGTTAAAGTCCCCTGCTATTACTATATATAACTGTCAGTTTCTCCCTTTGCTTCAATTAATAATTTATTTAGGTTCCTCCATGTTGGGTGTATAAAAACTTAGGTTCTTGCTGTATTGATCCCTGTATTATGTAATGCACTTTTTTGTTCCTTACTATGGTCTCTGTTTTAAAGTCTGTTTTCTGATATAAATACAGCTACCCCACCTTGCTTTTGCTTTCCATTTCCATGGAATCTTTTCCTACCCCTTCACTTTCAGTCTCTGTTCCCTTTAAAGGCAGGGGGTACTTATTCTTATGCCCATAACCTTGCAAAGTAGTTATTGGTAGATGCACTACATGGTGATCATTTAGACTATCTGGAAACTAATCTTCTAGGGACTGCATACATTGTAAATCATTTACCATGCCTAATGCAGGTTTATTTGTAGATCCATTTCTAACGGTTTAGCATCTCAACATTTTCAAAAGACTTGTCATAATTAAAAATAGTTCTACAACTTAAGAGCTTTTCAGACCCTGGGCCTGGACTAATAAGGTCTTAAATGGACCATTAAGGGAAGTGGAGGATTTAGTGGGGACACAAGGATACTTTTTTTTTGATATGCCTATACAAGACCTGGGCACACATGACAATTTATGCAGTTAGCTAACTAAGCAAAATACTATGATGAAGAAACATTCAGTATCATTTTCAGAAAAACTAAAATGGCATTTGAAAACAATGCATGATTGTAAACAGAATTTGAGATTATCATTAGGGTCATTTTAAGTCTCAGGCTTTGATTTATGGATAGACCAGATGGCCATCCCAAGCACTCAACATCATCTATGACATGAGTGCTTAGTCTCTTCATTACTTCCTACACTCCAGTCCTACTGGAATATCCACTGGTAGTATGTGTTGTGGTTTTCCTCCAGGTATTTACTGAAATTTTTTTTCTGCCTGTCAGTTTTAATCCTGACTAGTTTCTCCCTTTCACTGAGATAAAAAGCACTTTGAACACTTAAAATTCTGTATACCGTCTGTTCTTATATCACTCACCTTCACTCGATTTTCCAATTTTTCACTTATTCTACTTGACCTTACAAAGCGAAAATTCTGAATGGGTTATATATCCACATGTTCAGAATGTAAAAGACTGAAGAAAAAAAAAATCCTTACCATTCCTATCTCCTAACCAAAATTTCTTCACTGGGTAAAACCAAAATTTTGAATTATCCTTTCACATACCACATGCATATCTGATAAGATACATAAAACTTTACTCCTTAAGCAAATGGCAGAATATTACACATTCTTAACTCACTTTATAGTGAATGTTGGAAAATCTATCATTACCTAGCTACTCTTCTGTGACTGCAGTGTTTATCCTAGTCTCTTGAATAATCTGGATCACTTCTGATATTTTTTCTAGCATGATATTGCAATGAAAATCTTGACATTCCCTCTACATTTATTGATGTATACATAAACCTACAAGACCTAATCCTAGAAGTAAAATTTCTGGCTCTAATGGTATATGCACTTCTAATGCCTTTAGGAAACACAATTTGAATAAGGTGTGGTCATATGTTCATGCTACTGAATTTCTTTTGAATTTAAGTCTCGGCCTATTTCTGAAGTCATCCAACTTGTAGAGGCAGCCCATGATATTAGTTGTTCTACCCTTTCAGAGATGTCTGTATAAGAATTTAGGCATTTATGAATTTCCTGTATTTCATGGAGATCAGGATGCTTTAGCCAAGAAACTGATTAACAAAAAAATCAGGCCTCATGCTAACAGCTGAAATTGTTAGGCACCTACCAAAGATCTGACATTGATAATCCTACTTATTTTCACTCTAAATTCTCGGTTGTCCTTAGAAGGAAACCATTTAAGATTTTGTCAGCACAAGCAGGGGGAGAAGCAGGCTCCCCACTGAGCAAGGAGCCTGATGTGGGGCTTGATCCCAGGACTCTGGGATCATGACCTGAACCGAAGGCAGAAGCTTAACTGACTGGGACACCCAGGCATCCCAGAAGGGAACTGTTATGGGTACAAATCCTGCAGTGTTCCCAGCTCAGGATTATCGATCTTACTTTAATTTTGGGTAGTTGCTCTATACACTTTGCCCGTGGTAGTGCTCAGAATTCCCTTCAGGATCATTTTGGGTTTCCATCTCCTTCCTGTTTTCCGGGATCCTTTTACATTTCTTGGTTTCTGCCCTTTTTTGGTGAAGCTCATCTTCTGGCAGACTTTGGCAAAAAGAAGCCTATGGGAAGTGAAGTTTGGTTACAAAATTTTTGAATAGTAGAGTCTTTACATCACTTGACTAATAGTTTGGGGATAGAATTCTAAGAAATAACTTTTCAGTGTTATGAAATCATCAGTTTCCTAAATTTCAGTGTTACTGCTGAGAAATCTAAAGATGTTGTAATTCTCATTCTTTAAGACTAGATCCACTGCCCCCCCTCACCCCCACCTGAAGTTTTGATCTTGGTGTTCCCAGATTTTACCACTGATGTGTCACAGTGTGGGAGTACATAGTCTCATCTGTTGAGTGAGCCCTTTTGGCTGGGAAACCACTCTTCATTCCGAGGCTCCCCTTTTTACATGTAGTTCACTTCCCTCACCCACTAAAGGCCCTGATACCCTGATGCTGAGACATGAGACTTGTAGGATTAGTCCTTCAGGTTTCCTCTCCGTTCCGGTTATCTTTGCTGCTCTTCTGAGAGTTCATCCACGTGTGTGTGTTTTTTGTTTTTAAGATTATTTGACAGCACAAATAGGCAGAGCAGGAGGGAATGGGAGAGGCAGGCTCCCCACCAAGCAGAGAGCCCAACAAGGGGCTTGATCCCAGAATTCTGGGATCATGACCTGAGCTGAAGGCAGGCACCCAACTTACTGAACCACCTATAGGTGTCCCTATAGGTTCATTTTTCCACCGAGGTTCCATTATAACTGTTGTCCAAATATCTTTGAGAAGTGCCTTATCTCTGGTCTACAATTACTTGTGTTACTCTCAGAACTAAATGATACTTTTTCCTCCTGGTTTAAGTTTAGTAGTTGTCTAACTTTTAAAGATTTTATTTGACACAGATTACAAGTAGGCAGAGAGGAGGGAGCAGGCTCCCTGCTGAGCAGAGAGCCCGATGCGGGCCTCGATCCCAGGACTCTGAGATCATGACCTGAGCCAAAGGCAGAGGCTCAACCCCCTGAGCCACCCAGGCGCCCAGTTGCCTGACTTTTTCAAAAGCTTTCTATTTTAGGTGCTAGACTTAACTTGGATATTGGGCCATTCATGAGTGTTCGTATATGAAAGTAATGGAATAACCTACTATTGAAAGTTAGGCAATGGGATTTGTCAATTTTGACCTTGACTGGGAAGTTATCTGGTGGATAAAACACTTGGTTTTGTGAAATACACAATGTCCTCTTACATATTCTGGGGGAGCTCAGGTTTAACTATTTACTTGACAGATCACAAGTAGGGGGGGAAGCAGGCTCCTTGCTGAGCAGAGAGCCCGATGTGGGGCTCTAATCCCAGGACCCTAAGATCATGACCTGAGCCGAAGGCAGAGGCTTAGTCCACTGAGCCACCCAGGTGCCCTGGGAACTCAGGTTCTTAAGAGGGTTATCTAATCTTTTGGAAAGATAGGGATCCATCCGACAATATTTGGTGAGCCATGTTAGGAAAAACTGGGAACCAGCCTCCAATGAGCAAGGTAGATCCATTGGCAGAACAGAACTGACTGTCCAGTCCTGAGACAGTTACTCTTTACAAGGAATAAACCTGCAGACTTCAGTGAATTTAAGGTTAACCAGAAGCCTGGAGATGAGGAAAGGCAAATTGCTTAGGTGGTTTTCCTTGATTTCTAAGCGACCCTGACTTATATTAGTGTTCTCCAGGGAACAAGGACCAATAGGATGTGTGCATTAGAGATATATACTCTAGGAAACAAACTGAGGGTTGCTGGAGGGGGGGAGGGGTAATTGGGTGATGGGCATTAAGGGCACCTGATGTAATGAGGACTGGGTGTTGTATACAAATGATGAATCCCTAAATTCTCCTGAAACTAGTAATAGGGTACATTAAAGATGGGATTTATTAGAGAATATGCTCAGGCCATTATGGAGGCTGAAGGAGTCCCAAGATCTAACGTCATAAATTGTAGACCCAGGAGAGCCAATGGCTTCCAGTCCAATGGTTGGTAGGCTCAACACCCAAAGAGCGACTGTTTGGGTTTGAGTCCCATTGAGGGAAAACTGTTGCAGTTTGAACGCAGAAGGAATTTTCTTACTTGGTGCAGGTGGGTCAGTCTTTGTTCTATTCAGGCCTTCAGATGCTCGGAGTATCGCCCACACTGTGGAATGCAGACAGCACTACTGACTAAATTTTTAATGAGCCAACACAAAGTACATTTTTCTGGTGTAGAGTTCAGTAATTGGTCAGTTGCGTATAATACCCAGTTCTCATCCCATCACATGTCCTCATTACCCATCACCGAGTTTTCTCCTACCCCCACCTCCCTCCCCTCCAGCAACCCTGTATAGTTGTCTCATGGTTTGTCCCCCTGATTTCTTCCTATTGTTTCCCTCCCCTTCCCCTATAATCCTCTGCATTTACCACCTATGAGTGAAATCATAGAATTCTTATTTCATTCAGCAAATATCCTCCAGTTCTATCCATGCCAATGTAAATGGAAAGATTTCATCCTTGATGGCTGAGTAGGATTCCTGTGTGTGTGTGTGTGTGTGTGTATACACATCACCTCTTTATCCATTCATCTGTCAATGGACATCTGGGCTCTTTCCATAGTTTGGCTATTGTGGACATTGCTGCTATGAACTTTGGGGTGCAGGTGTCCCTTTGGATCATTGCATTTGTATCTTTGGGTATAATACCCTAGCAGTGGAGTTGCTGGGTCATAGAGTAGCTATATTTTTATGTCTTGAGAAAACTCCCAGCTGTTTTCCAGAGTGGCTGCACCAGCTTGCATTCCCACCGTGTAAGTGCTTTCTTCATCCGGAAATGCCCTCACACACCTAGAATGGTTGGACCAAATGTTTAGGACCTTTTGGTCAGATTAACACACAAAATTAACTTTATAAGCCACCTTTTGATTTAGCCCCCTTCATCCTCAGTCCAGGGTTACTGGAGCCCCTAGATTCTAAGCCTTTGAGGAATATGTATTTAAATCCTTGTGGCTTTTGTTTTTGGGTGTTTTTTTTTTTTGCTTTCCTTACAGGTTTGATGGGTTCCTTGTTAGGTCTGCTGAGTTTCTATTTGTCCATCTTCCAGATTTAATATTAATGGCTTTTTGCTCTCCTGTTCCCATTTTTGTGGGTTTATATTTTTAAAATGTCTTTAGTATTGAGGATTTGTGGAGAGGATCTCCTACAGTACATTTCTTTCCGCTGTCTTAACCCTTAAACCTATTGAATAAGCAACTTAATGTTTAAAGTACTAAATATTTAAGTTGTAGTCGTAACTATGCTGTGTGCACCATAGATGTAACAGAATTTTAAGCAGATACATTCATACATTAACACAAATTTAAGAACTACATGTACCCGCATGTATGAGTATTAATGCATTTGTGTGTAAAATGTGATAACCTCCCTTGGTAGGTATTGTAGTCTTTGCCTTGTAAGACTGAAGACTAAAATGCCATAAGAGAAAGGTGTTTGAATACTTTAGTTTAACGTTCCTTAGGATTGTTAAAATTTAACTAGAACTGGAAAATTCCAGATGTACGGAAGTCCTTCAGTTAGATGAATTATTTCCGTCATCTTAAATAGTTTAGTGTCTAACTGCACCTAAACAAATCTATAAGGTATTTTGATAAATGGTGGCTGTAGCCTGGTTGTAGCAGCAATCTCATGCCCTCTGACACTGGTTTTGCAGTGTTGAGTGGTAGTGTGGTATCCTTGGGTAGGCATTTTAGGTATTTTGCTTTAGTATACTGTGGACTAACATCTGGTAGTTAAGCCTCTGCAAGGGGCTGCGGGATTAGAAGATTCAGAAATGTACGTAAGCACATAAGGAATATCCTGCACTTCTTGGGGTTATCTTAATTTGTTAGGCTGATTTCCTTTCCCGGAGTCACGCTTAGATCACTTGGAGTGTGCCGTTGTCATTCCCTTATTTCTCCTGGCCACCTTGCCAGTTTTGTGCAAGAGTATTTCTGGTGGGACTCCTTTTTTTGAAATTACTTGATTATAGACTTTGAATCCCTTGACTACTGTCAAAACACATTTGTATCAAGGTTTCAATCCCTGTCATAATTTGAGAAGCCTTGATTAGTTCACATTGAAGACTTTTCATGAGAGAATTTCTTAGCATCTTGATCTTTCTAGATCATTTATAACAAGACTAAAATATCAGTACTTAACGTACAGTTGTGGTTACTTGCTATCACCTGTTTATACTCTAAAATGTACTTTTAGTAACTTATTTCTCTAGTTTTTGCTGCGATAGTAAAAGGTAAAACTAATAGCATTACTGATGCATCCTAAGATTTATCCTTCTTTAATACATAGCTGCACTGCATTTACTTCCAGGGCTGTCTGATACTGTGTGAATGAACACACACACACACACACTCTCTCTCTCTCTCTCTCTCTCTCTCTCTCACTCTCACACTCTTTATCAATTTTCTGTCTGTGGAAGTTTTCCCCCTGTGTGGTTTCAGACTGTTATCAGCCTTGTGGCCGTGATCATTCTTGAGCATCTTCTCTGCTCATGTAGGGACATTATTGGAGCATATTGTGTGTGCGTGTTTGAGTGGATTACAAGTTCTCAAGACTTTGCCCACAATTGCATTCACCAATAATTTAAGAACAAATTGGCTTTCTACTATTTTTGCCAAATGAATTAAAAATGTATTTTACCATTTATTTTGAATGGGCCATTATAAGAGGTTAAACAGCCTCTTTTTTGCTCCGTGTGTTTTAAATGGGTATTTTGCCTTCTATTTTTGGTCTTTTTTTTTTTCCTGTACTGATTACGTGCTTCCTTCAAGTTGGTATGATTTGTTTAAAAGTGTGAAAATCCATCTGCCCAGTTAGTATCTGTTTCACTCTTGTTTGAGGGGAAACGGAGGATCTTCACAGTATCAAGATGTGTTAAAATCTTCTGTATTACTGTAAGTACATTTTAGGTGCTCTCAGATTTATTCTCAAGGGTCATGACAAAATCACTAATATGCTTACACAGTATTTAAAACTTTCCCTATGTCTATCTGCCAGCAATTTTAGAAATGGTTTGAAAAGGACACTCAGTGTTTTGATATAGATCATCCCCTATCCCAAAAGCATGATTACTCAGACTTAGCTCATGGAGCTCGGCACCCCGGGGATACATTAAGGCCTCACGTAGAAGAGTTTGTGAGCTATTCAGTTTCATTCTTTGGGTTTTTCTATGCCTACCATTGTCCTGGCTAGTTTTGGTCTTTTCGTTCTCTGGCACTACTTGTATTTTCTAATTCCATTATAATTAACATAGTGTCATTCAATAATTTTCTGCATTTCTCAGTGCTCATCAAATACACTTTCAAGCCTCTATTGCCCCTATTTCCCACGTACCTCCCTCTCTGGCAACCACCAGTTCTGTGTATGAGTCTGGTCTTTGTTTGCCTTTTTTTTTTTCCCTTAAATCCCACGAATGAATGAAATATGGTATTTGTCTCTATTTTACTTAGCATTATCCCTTCTAGGTCCATCCATGTTGTAAATGGTAAGATGGCATTCTTTATGGCTGAGTGATATTCCACTGAATATATGTACCACATGTATCTACATAGAATGGATATCTTCTATGTCCATTAACTTACGGATGGACACTTGTTTCCATCTTTGCTATTGTACACATTGTAGTAGACATAGGGTTATGTAGGACTTCCCACATTGTTTTCCTTCCTTTGGCTAAATGCCAGTGCTGGAATAACTGATCCTACAGTAATTCTAAGTTTACTTTTTCAAGGAATCTCCCTGTTTTCCAGTGGCCTCACCAGTCTACATTGTCACCAGAGTGCACGAGGGTTCCTCTTTCTGGATTCATCCTTTCTAACTTTTTCTAGCCATTTGGACAGCTGTAAGGTGATAATTCATTGTGGTTTTAATTTGCATTTCCCTGATTAGTGATACTGAGCATCCTTCCATGTGTTTGGCTGTCTGTAGGTCTTCCTATGGATTAGAAATTTTCTCAGGCTACATTGGGAAATATCTTTCTGGAAATGAACGTTAAACCTACTTGATTTTCATGGAAATCTATTGGATCTATATAAGAAAGGACAATCTGTATAACTATTAAATACTATTGCCCTTCTTGTAATTATAGCTGATCAGTAATTAGTTTTTGGTATACAACAGTGATTCAACTATAAACACTACAAAATGATCATGAAAGTGTAGCACAGCATTACGATATTCCTTATGCTGTACTTCCCATCCCTGTGACTCAGTAATAGGAAGTTTATGCTTAATCCCCTTATTTCACGCATTCTGCTGTGCCCCTTCCCTTTGGCAACCATCAGTTCTCTGAATGTTTCTGTTCATTGTCTTTTAGATTGTACATAAATGAAACTATGGTATCTTACTGCACCTAACAGGATACTCTAGGTTCATCCATTTGGTTATAAATGGAAGATCTCTTTAAAGCTGAGTAGTTCTCCTTGTATACGTCATCAGTTGATGGGCGTTGGGCTGCTGCCATATCTTCACTATTGTAAATACTGCTTTAAACATAGGGGTGCACATGTTTTCTTAAATTAGTCTGTTTCCTTTGTGTAAATAGTGGGGATAACTGAATCACATGGTAATTCTGTTTTTGAAAGAACCTTCCTACTGGTTTCCAAGGTGGGTGCACCACTCCCATTCTCACCAACAGTGGACAAGGGCTCCTTTGTCTCCACATCTTTAACACTTGTCATGGTCTTGATACTAGGCATTCTTGTTGGTATGAAGTGATACTGCGTTATGGTTTTGATTTGCATTTCCCTGATGAGTGGTGACGAGCATCCTTTCACATGTCTGTCTGTATGTCTTTGGGAAAAGGTCTATTCGGGTTCTGCCAATTTTTTAATTGTATTTATTTGGTGTTAGCTGAATTCATGTGTCTTGAATACTAGCCCCTTATCAGAGAGATCACTAAGTCATCCTATGAATTGTTTCCTTCACTGTGCAAAACGTTTTTAGACTGTTGTAGTCTCTTTAGATTATTTTTTGCTCTTTTCCCTTGCCTGAGGCAATATATACAGGAAAATGTTGCTAAGGCCAATGTCTGAGATCACTGCTTATGTTTTAGGATTTTTATGGTTTCTGTTCTTAAGTCTTCAGCCCATTTTGAGTTGATTTTTTTTTAATTACTTGACAGAGATTACAAGTAGGCAGAGAGAGAGGAGGAAGCAGGCTCCCCGCTGAGCAGAGAGCCCGATGTGAGGCTTGATCCCAGGACCCTGAGATGACCTGAGCCGAAGGCAGAGGCTTTAACCCACTGAGCCACCCAGGTGCCCCTTGAGTTGATTTTTGTGTGTGGTGTAAGATGTCCACTTTGATCTACATGTACCTGTTGTCCCTACACCTAGTGAAAAGACCGTATTTTCCCCATTATATACTTTCATCTCTTGTGTAGACTATTGGACCATTAAAGTGTATTTCTGTATCTGTGTCTACTTCTGTGCCAATTCCATACTGTTCTTACTATACCTTCGTAGTATGGTTTAAAATCTGGGATTAATATCTCCAGTATTTAAGATGGCTTTGACTTTGAAGGGCCTTTGATGGTTCCACAGAAACTTTGGGGTTATTTTACTTTGAAAAATATTACGTGCATTTTGATAGGGATTGCATTGAATCTGTAGACTGCTTGGGAAAGTAGACCGGTTCAGCAATATTCTTTTAACCCTTGAGCATGTGTATTCAGATTTTTTTGAACAATGTTTTCAGAGTACAGATCTTTCACCACCTTGGTTAAGTTTATTCTTAGGAATATTTTTGGTACAATTGTAAATGAAATTGTTTTATCTTCTCAGTGTACAAAAACATGTCAGATTGCTAATGTTGATATCCTTGAAACTTAATTTACTGGCTCCTACTGTTAGTATCTTTAAAGTTTTCTGTATAAGTCTGTCATGCAAATAGTTTTTCCTTTCTAATTTAGACGTTTAATTTTTGATTGTTGCAGTTAGGACTTCAGTACTATGTTGAATAAAAGGGGACTGTGGACACCCTTGTTAATTTCAGAATAAGAGCTTTGTTACCCCATTGAGCAGCATAATTCTGTTAAATGTGGACTTTATTATTGAGTTCCCTCTAAAACTCAAAGTGAGTTATCTAATGAATTCATGTTGAATTGTCACTTAACTGCATCTCTCGAGATAGGGTGTTTATCCTTCTTCTGTAAATTAAGTATAGTTAACACAGTGTTCAGTCTCAAGTGGACAGTAGGGTGAATCAACAGTTTGGTACATTGCTCAGTGCTCATGAGTGTCCTCTTAATCCCCTCCATGAATTTCATCCCCCACCACCTCCTCTGATAACCATCAGAACTTCGTTACCTTAAACCTCACATGAGTGGAAATCATGGTATGTCTTTAACTTTTTTAGCATGATACCCTCTAGAACCCTCCCTGTTAGAAGTAGCACGATTTCATGCTTTTATGGCTGAATAATATTCCATTGTACATATACATCTTGATCCATTCATCTACTGATGGACAGTTGGGCTGCTTCCATATCTTGGCTACTGTGAATAATGCTGTAATCATGGGAGGGCATGTATCTTTGATTTAGTGTTTTCATATTCTTTAGGTAAATACCCAGTATTGAAATTACTAGATTAAGGCAGTTCTATTTTTCTTAATGGAACCTCCATACCGTTTTCCAGAGCAGCTGCACCAGTTTGCATTCCCACCAGCAGGGCATGAGGGTTCCCTTTTCTCTGTATCCTGGCCAACCTTTAATTCTGGCATTGATTTTTACCCATTCTGACCGGTGTGAGGTGATAGCTCATTGAGGTTTTTACTTGCATTTTCCTGATGAGTGAAGTTGAGTGTGTTTTCAGGTCCGGCTGGCTATCTTTGGAAGAACGTTCATGTGTTCTGACCAGAGTTTTAATTGGGTTATTTGTGGGGGATTTTGGTGTTAGTTTATAGAAATTTTTCACATATTTAGGATGTTAACTCTTCATCAGATACGTCATTTGCAAATAACTTCTCCCATTTAGCAGATTTTTAGTTTTGTTTCCTTTTGTTTTGATGTGGTTCAAATAGTTTATTTTTGCTTTTATTTCCCTTAAGTATATCTAGAAAAATGTTGCTATGGCAGATGTCAGAAATCCCTGCATGTGCTCTCTTCTAAGATATTTCTGGTTTTAGATCTCACAATTAGGTCTTTATTTTGAGCTCTCGTGTGTGTGGTGTATGAAAGCATTCCAGTTCCATTTTGCATGTGGCTGTTTTCCCAGCACCATTTGCTGAAAAGACTTCCTATGGTGTATTCTTGCCTCCTTTGTTGAAGATTAATTGACCATATAAATGCAGATTGACTTCTGGGCTCTGTTCCCTTGATCTGTGTGTTTTTCTGCCAGTGCCATACTGTTTGATTTACTACAGCTTTGTGTAATGTATCTTGAAATCTGGAATTCTTGTTTCTCAGGATTGCTTTGGCTATATAGTCTTCTGTGGTTCCATACATGTTCCAGTATTGTATTTTTTTTTGAAAACTATTGCTAGTACTTTGACAGGCAGTGAAGTAAATCTGTAGATTGCTTTGGGTAATACAGACCTTTCAACAGTGTCCTTCCAATATATGAACGCAGAATATCTTTCCATTTGTGTTATCTGGGTCTTCTGTCAGTGTTCTGTAGTTTTCAGGGTACAGGTCTTTCCACCTCTTCAGTTAGGTTTACTCCTAGGGATTTTATTTTTGCAATTATAAGTGGTGGTTAACTTCTGCAATTTTAATTAGTGTACAGAAATGCTATCTATTTCTGGGTATTTTGCATCCTAGCATTTTACTGAAATGTTTGTTGAAGTAGTTTCTTGGTTGAATATGTAGGATTTTTTGTGTATCCTGTCACCTGCAAGTGGTGAAGTTTTTACCAATATGAATACCTTATTTTTGTTTGATTGCTGTGCCTAGGACTTGGAGTACTATGTGGAGTAAGTGTTGAGAATAGATCCTTGCTTATTGCTGACTTTAGGGGGGAAAGCTACTTTTCACCAGTGAGGATAAAGTTAGCTGTGGGTTCTTCAAATGTGAGGTTTTATTATGTTGAAATAGGTTTCTTCTAATACCATTCTTTTTTTTCCTCCTGAGGATTTTTGTCATGAATGGATGTTGAATCTTGTCAAATTTTTCTGCATCTATTGATAGGATTTTTATCCTTCATTTTGATGGGGTTTTTGGTGTTGATTTGTGACTACTGAACCACTCTTGTATCCTGAGAACTAAATCCCACTTGCTTTTGTGAAATGGTCTTTATCTTCTATTGTTGGAGGCATTTTGCTAATATTGAGAAATTTTGCATGTATATCAGTGATACTGTCCTGTAGTACTGTGTGTGTGAAGGGTGTCTTTGGTTTTGGTGTCAGGGGAAATGCTGGCCTAAGAATGTATTTGGAAGCTTTCCTTCCTCTTAGTTTTTGGAATAGTTGGAGAATAGGTAATAACTCTTTAAAAGTTAAAATTCATTTGTGGATCTACCTTGTCCTGGACTTGTATTTTCTGGTAACTTTCTGATGACTGATTCAATTTCATTACTTGTAATTGGTCTGTTCAGATTTTCTATTTCTTCCAGTTCAGTTTTGGAACATGTTTCTAGGAATTTATCTGTTCTAGGTTGCCAGCTGTGTTAGCATGTTTCATAGAATTCCCTTTATAATCTCTCTGTGGTGTCAGTTCTCATTTCTGATTCTATTTGGTCCTTTCTGTTGAGTCTGGTTAAGGGTTTATCAATTTTTACCTCTTCAAATGATCAGCTCTTGGTTTCATCAATTTTGATATTCTTAGTCTCTACACCATTTATTTCTGCCCTGATCTTTTGCTTATACCTGGGGCCTTGAATTTTTTTCTGGTTGCTTTAGTCATAGGGTTAGATTGTGTTTTCTTGAGGTGGGCCTGTATTCCTATGCACTTCCCCCTATAATTGCTTTCATTGTGTCAGAGATTTGGGAACATTTTCACTTTCACTTTATGTAGTTGATCTTCTGATTGCTTCATCAACACATTGGTTGTTTAGAATCATGTTTTGTCTCCATGTTTGTCCAGTTTATTTCCAGTTTCTTATAGTCATGGGTGGAAAAGATGCATGGTATGATTTCAATCTTAAATTTGAGGCTTGTTTTATGGCCTCATATGTAATCCATTCTGGAGAATATTCTATGGACTTGAATGTGGATTCTATTTTTGGATGGAATATTCTATATCATATCTGGTCCAATGTGTCAAAGACACTATTTCCTTATTTTTGTCTGGATCTATCCACTGAGTTGGTAAAGGCTCCTGCTACTCCACTACCATCAGTTTAATATTTACTTACACACTTAGATCCTGCTGTGTTGAGTGGGTATTTACAATGGTCCTGTCCTCTTGCTGATTATTTTTAATATTACAGATGGCCCTTTATCTCCTGTTGGGTTTTGTTTTAAAGTCTATTTTGCCTAATAAGTGTTTCTACCCTGGCTAATTTTTCCCACTGCCATGGGCATGGAAAATGTTTTTCCATCCCTTTGCCTGGTGTATGGGTCATATTAGGTCTGAGGTGAGTCTCTTGTAAACAGCATCTTTTTTTCTTCACCACTGTCTTGTTGAGAGCATGCAAGTCCTTTCCACTTGAAGTAATTATGGATAAATATGTACTTATTTTTAAAAATGTTTCCTGGCTATTGTAGTTCCTTCTCTTGCTCTTAATGATTAATGAGTATACTGTTTTTCTCTATTGCATATCATAGGTTTCTGGGCCGTGGCCATCATGAGGTTCATAGAGAATATCTGAAGTACATAGCATCCATATTAAAGTTCAAATACATTGAAAAAGTTTTCTCTTGCCTTTTTACTTTTCACTTTATATATTTTCATTCATATTTTTCTTATGCTGCATTACGGCCATTTCTCTTCCATTTAAAGAAATCCTTTACACTTTCTTCCCAACTGTTTCAGAAGAGGCTACATTATGTATATTAGTTTGTCCTTTTAATACTAATTCCAGCATAGTAAACATACAGCATTACGTTATACACTACAGTGATTCCACACTTCTGCACATGACTTAATGCTCTTCGTGGTGAGTGTCCTCTTGATCCCCTTCACCTGTTTCACTCCTCCCCCTCACCCACCTCTAGCAGGATGTTTGCTCTCTACAGGTAAGTCTGTTGGATGTTGTCATTAAATTCCACATAGGAAATCATCTGGTATTTGTCTTTGACTTTAGTTAACCTTATACCCTCTAGGTCATTCCATGTTGCAAGTGGCAAGATTGCATTCTGTTTATAATGGAATATTCTATTGTATGTGTACATCTTTATTCATCTATCCATGGACTCTAACATTGCTTCCATCATCTAGCTGTTGTAAATAATGCTGTAAACATAGGGGAGAATGGATCTTTTCACAAATTAGTGTGTTCATGTTCTTGGGGTAAATACCCAGTAGCAGAATTCCTGGATCGTATAGTCATTTTTTTAATTCTTTGAGGGACCTCCATACTGCTTTCCAGAGTGGCTGCCCTAGTTTGCATTCCCACTGAGGTGGACTGGGAGCTCCTTTTTCTCCACATCCTTGCCAGTAGTTGTTTCTTGTGTTGACTTTAGCCATTCCAACACATGTGAGATGATAGCTCATGGTGGTTGAGATTTGCATTTCTTAAGCAGGGTCGGGCCTGGTTAATACTTGGATGGGAGATTTGCATTTCCCTGATTAGTGATGTTCAGCATGATTTCATGTGCTGTTGGCTATCTGTCTTTGGAGAAATGTCTGTTCAGGTCTTCTGCCCAGTTCTTACTGAATTATTGGGGTGGTAGTTGTTGGCTTCCCTGGATGTGCAAAAGCTTTTAATTTTTCTTTTAATTTTAATTTGCCCCAGGGGTACAGGTCTGTGGATCATCAGGCTTACACCTTTCACAGACTCACCATAGCACAAACCCTCCCCAATGTCCATCACCCAGCCACCCTATCCCTCCCCTCCCCCCCCAACCCTCAGTTTAATGAGATTGAGTCTCTTATGGCTTGTCTCCTTCCCGATCCCATCTTGTTTCATTTAAAAGCTTTTAATTTTTATGTAAGTCCCTATAGTTTTTGTTTCCCTTGCCTCAGGAGACCTATCTAGAAAAGTTGCTACAACCAATGTCAAACAAGTTAATGCCTGTGTTCTCTTAGATTTTTATGGTTTTCAGTCTTTAGATCTTTAATCCATTTTGGATTTTTCTTTGTATCTGCTGTAAGGATGTGATCAGTTTTGGGGGGTATGAGGTGGGAGGGTTTATGGTTTGTTTTGCATGCAGCTGTCCAGTTTGCCCAACACAACTTGTTGATCAGTCTTTTCCCTCATTCTTTATTGCTTTATTCCCATATTCTTTATTGCTTTGTCAAAGATTAATTGACCTTATAAAATATGGGCTTCTGTGTTCTCTATTCTCTTGTGTTAATCTTTTTGTGCCAGTTCTTCTGTTTTGATTACTACTTTGTGTATATACTGAAATCTGGATTATAACCTCCCATTTTCTTTTTCAAGTTTTCGTTGTTGGTCATCTGTGATTACATGCAAATGTTAGGATTTTTATCTGTTTATGTGAAAAGTACCGTTGGTATTTTGATAGGGACTGCACTAAATCTGTAGACTGATTTGGGTGTATAGACATCTTAACTTTGGCTTGCCCAATCCTTCAGCATGGAATTTCTTTTCATTTACTTCTGTGGACTTTAATTTCTTCAATGTTTTATAGATTGAAGAGTATAGGTTTTTACCTCCTTGGTTAAGTGTATTTCTTGGTATTTTATTTTTGGTGGAATTGTAAATGGGATTAATTCTAGATTATTAGTGTATAGAAATGCAATGCACTCCTGTATATTGATATTTTTAACCTAAGATTTTATATTTGTCAGAGCCCAAGCAGGGGGAGCAGCAGGCAGAGGAAGGAGGCTCCCTGCTGAGCAAGAAGCCTGATGTGGGACTAGATCCCAGGACTCTGGGATCATGCTCTGAGATGAAAGCAGACATTTGACTGAGCCAACTTTTTTTTTAAATCCCTGTATACTGATTTATTTTCTAAATATCTAGTGATATGTTCCCTCTATCCCTATACTTCAAAGAGTGTTAATCAGGAATGGATGCTGTATTTTGTCGAATGCTTTTTCTGCATCAATTGAGAGGACCATGTGATTTTTATTCTATCACATTGATTTGGGAATGTTGAACCACCCTTGCATCCCAGGGATAAATCCCACCTGGTCATGGTGGATAATCTTAATGTACTGTTGGATCCTATTTGCTAGGATCTTGAGAATCTTGGCATCCATATTCATCATGGATATTGGTCTGAAATTCTCCTTTTTGATGGGGTCTTTCCCTGGTTTGGGGATCAAGGTTAATGCTGGCTTCATAGAGTCTGGAAGTTTTCCCTCTGTTTCTATTTTTTGAAACAGCTTCAGGAGAATAGGTATTTCTTCTTTGAATGTTTGGTATGAATCCCACCTGGGGTCCTGGACTCTTATTTTTGGGAGGTTTTTGATCACTGCTTCAATCTTGTTGCTAGATATAGGTCTATTCAGGCTGTCAATTTCTTCCTGTTTCAATCTTGGAAAATTTATAAGTTTCCAGGAATATATCCATTTCTTCTAGGTTGCTTATTAGCATATAGCTGTTGATAATAGTATATGATTCTATTTCCATGGTGTTAGTCGTGATTTCTCCCCTTTCATCCATAATTTTATTAGTCCTCTTCTGAATTAGTTTGGCCAGTGGTTTATTCATCTTATTCTTTCAAAGAACCAGCTTCTAGTTTCATTGATGTGTTCTACTGTATCTCTAGTTTCTAACCCATTTATCTACTCTAATCCTAATTATTTCCCTTATGTGTGGGGTTGGCTTAATTTGTTTTTCTAGTTCCTTAAGGTGTAAAGAGTTGGTGTATTAGGGATCTTTCGATTTTTTTGAGCGAGGCTTGGATGGCTATGTATTTCCCCCTTAGGACTGCCTTTGCGATATCCCATAGGTTTTGGACCGATGTGACTTCATTCTCGTTGGTTTCTGTGAATTAAGTTCTTTGATTTACTGGTTGATCCAGACATTAAGCCCTGATTTGTGACCGAGTATGTGGTCTATTCTGGAGAAAGTGCCGTGTGTGCTCGAGAAGGAGTGTTCTGTTTTAGAGTGGAATGTTCTGTATATATCTGAGGTCTACCTGATCCAATGTGTCATTCAAAGCTCTTGTTGATTTTCTATTTAGATCTACTGCTGAGTGGCATGTTAAGATCTCCTACAATGAATGTATTCATATCAGTGACTATTTTAACAGTTGGCTTATGTAGTTGACTGCTCCCATGTTGGCATAAATATAATTGTTAGATGATCTTGTTCGATGGACCCTTTAAGAATGATGTGTCCTTCTGTATCTCTGACTACAGTTTTTAGCTTAAAGTCTAATTTATCTGAGAATCGCTACCCCAGCTTTCTTTTGAGGCCTGTTGGCACGAAAGATGTTCTCCATCCCTTCACTTTGGATATATCTTTAGGTTCAAAATGTGTCCCTTACAGACAGCATATGGTTGGGTCCTGTCCTTTTATCCAGGCTGCAACCCTGTGCATTTTTATGAGAGCATTTAGGCCATTCATGTTGTAGACTGTATACTGATTTTTTTTTATATCCAGTGACCTTATGGAATTCATTTACTCTAATTATGCTGGAGTATTTTGGTTTTTATACATATGTATCATATCTGTAGATTGTGGAAGTTGTACTTACCAATTTGAATGTCTTTTGTTTTCTCATTGTGACAACTGCCAGTACTATTTTGAATAGAAGTTGTGAGATTGAACACTTTTTTAAAGATTTTGATAGATCACAAGTAGGCACAGAGGCA
Organism: Ailurus styani; assembly: GCA_002007465.1. Lineage (NCBI taxonomy): Eukaryota > Metazoa > Chordata > Mammalia > Carnivora > Ailuridae > Ailurus > Ailurus styani. The sequence continues at coordinate 388,490 of LNAC01000327.1, read as the reverse complement.
GAGGTTGGAGTGGGGAGCAGTCTCCCTGCTGAGCAGGGAGCCTGATATGGAGCTCGACCCCAGGACCCTGAGATTATGACCTGAGCCAAAGGCAGAGGCTTAACCCACTGAGCCACCCAGGTGCCCTGAGATTGAACATTCTTATCTCATTCTTAGTAGAAAAGCTCTGTTTTTCCCATTTAGGGTGATCTTAGCTGTAAGTTTTTCATAGATGGCCTTTATTGTGTTGAGGTATGTTCCCCCAAACCTCCTTTGTTTAGGGTTTTTAACATGAATAGATGTTGTACTCATATTTTCTCTGCATCTCCTGAAATGTTTATCCTTTTTCTTACTGATGTAGCACACTGATTATTTTGTGAATATCGAAATACTTGGATTGCTGGAATAAATCACATTTGATCATGGTGCATGATTATTAATGTCTTACTGAATTTGGTTTGCTAGTACTTTGAGAGATTGGCCTGTAGCTTCCCCCCTCCCCCGCCAGTGGTCTTTTTTAAGATTTTTTTTATTTGACAGAGATCACAAGTAGGCAGAGAGGGGAGGAAGCAGGCTCCCTGCTGAGCAGAGAGCCCGATATGGGCCTCGATCCCAGGACCCTGAGATCATGACCTGAGCCGAAAGCAGAGGCCTTAACCCACTGAGCCACCCAGGTGCCTGCCAGTGGTGTCTTTATGTGGTTTTGGTATCAGGGTAATGCTGGCCTTGTAGAATTTGGAAGCTTTCCATATATATAATATATACAAATTATATAGTGTATAACAATAAAATTACATATATATATGTATTCACTTATATATATGTTCCTGTATATACATATGTAAGAATAGTTTAAGACTAGGTATTAAGTGTTCAGTAGAATTCACCTATGAAGACTTCTGTTTCTGGACTTCGATTTGAGAATTTTTGATTACGGATACAATTTCACTCCTGGTAATCAGCCTGTACAAACTTGCTATTCCTGATTCAGTTTTGGGAGGTGGTTTCTAGTCATTTATCCCTTCTAGTTGTCCAATTAGTTGGCATATCAATTTTCATAATCTTTATATTTGTCAGTTGTTAGTCCTCATTTTCATTGCTGATTGAGTCCTTTTTTTAACTCTGGCTTAAGACATACCAATTTTATTTTGAAGAACCACATCCTGGTGGTTTTTACTGCTTTTTCTATTTATTTCACTCTAATTTCCTTCACTGGTTTTCAGTTTTTCTAGCTCCATTAAGTATAACTTCAAGATTTTTCTTGAGGTAAGCCTATTTTGCTATAAACTTTGCTCTTAAAACCACTCTTGCTGCATCCCAAAGATATTTTGGATCATTGTTTCATTTGACTGTATTTTAAGATTTCCTTTTATGTTGAAACTTCATGTATTTGTGTTCTTTCCAGATACTTTTTGTATCTGGTTTTGTTTCAGTGTTATGGTTGGGGAACATGCATGGTATGACTTCAGTCTTGTTGAATTTGTGGAGACTTGTTTTGTGGCCTAATATGTGATGTTAGAGAAGGTTCCATGTGTCCTTGAGATGAATGTGTATTCTAAGATGTAATGTCCTGAATGTTTTACATCCATGTGGTCCAATGTGTCACTAAAATTTCCTGTTGCCTTGTTGGCTTTGGATGATCTGTCCATTGATACAAGAGGAATGTTAAAATCCCCTATTATTGATGTTGTCTTATGTTACCAGTTGCTTCATGTATTTGGGTGCTTCCATGTTGAGTGAATAAATATTAAGACTTGTTATCTTGCTCAAATGTTGCTTTTATGATCAAGTAGTCGGTTATTACAGTCTTGGTTTTAAAATCTATTTTATCTGGGCACCTGGATGGCTCAGTCAGTTGAGAGTCCAACTCTTGATTTCAGCTCCGGTCATGATCAGGCTTCTGTGGGCAGCAGAGGAATCAGATTCTCTCCCCCTCTCCCTGCCCCTCCCCCCATGTTTAAAGTCTATTTTGTCCAATACAAGTATTGCTATCCTGGCTTTCTTTTCACTTTGCATGATAAATGTTTATCCTTTCATTTTCCATCTGCATGTCTTCATAGGTCTGAGATGAATCTCTCATTGGCAGCATATAAATGAGTCCTGCTTCCTTTTCTATTTAGCCACTCCAGGTCTTTAATTTGCAACATTAAGTCCATTAACAAAGTAATTGATAGGTGAGTATTGCCATTTAGTTACTTGTTCTATGATTTGTGTAGTTCTTCTGTTCCTATTCATGGCTGCTGGCTTTCTTTAGTGATACTTTTGGATTACTTTTTTGCATGCTGTTCTTCGATTTTTGGTTACTATTAGATTTGTATATAACTTCTGGGTGTAGATATCTATACTTAGTGGATGCTCACTTAAGTTTGAACCCATTCAGAGAGCACTTCTCAACCACATTTTAGGTATATGGTGTCCTACTTTACAGCTCTTACTCTGTAAATCTGTTGGCTCATTTTAAGATACATCTGATTTTGCTGTTTTTGTGCTTCCTAATTTCCTTACTCCTCCTGTCCTTTCTACTCAGACTATACTACAACATTTCATGCAGGACTAGCTTACTAATCATGAATACTAATTTTGCTTGAGAAACTAGTTTTATATATCCATTTTAAATCTTGCCTACAATATTCTTGGCTGCATGTTATTTTCTTTGAACACTTTGAATATATCACAGCATTCCTTTTGGGTCTGCAAAGTTTCTGCTGAAAAATCCTCTGATAGCCTTACGGGATTTCCCTTGTATGTAACTTTATATTTTTCTGAAAATAGAATGGTTTAATAAGGAAAGTATAAAGGTTTATATTGCAGAAAAATTGGCATCAATCATGAATATGCTAATTTTGGCTCTTTTCACATTTTGTGCATAGGACTTATTTCCATGCACACTGGCAAACCAGAACATAAACTAACAATACAAAAGATAACACATAAGAAACAGCTCAAGCTTCCGGTTACAGGAAGAAGGCAGTGTTTAACTTCCTACAGTATGAAAAACTTAGTGATAACATAATTCAGAGCAAGGCAAGTGGGCAGGAGGAAATAGCACACTAACCTAGAAGAAATTACCACGAACTGTTCTCCATCTTCTGCAAACACTCAAATGCATCTTATTCCTGACCAAGGACATGTCTTTTGAATACCTCCCCACATTTGGGGATACAAATGTTGCAAACCAAGTGATAAATTACTATATTACACAATTTTCCGAATTAAGAGACCAAATTCACTCATTTTGTTATAGGTGTAAACATAGAATGTAGTTGGATTAATAAATCGAGATTTAAGTATAATCACGTTACGGAGGTAACAGTGAAAGTAAAGCCAGTATATGGCTACATTAGAAGAGTCTAACATTTAGCAAACAGAAGTCAAGGATACATGAGCAAGAGAATAAATCAAGAAATGGTAATACAGTCCTACTTCTTGGAGACATGGATGGAACTACCAAAAAAAAATCAAATTATTAAAACTTCAGCCTCTGAGGAATGGAGGTAGCAAAGGCAGGGAAGAAAGGGGCAGAAGAAAGTGACCTCACTGTTAGCTCCCCTGGACCAGATTCTTTGCCTATTCTCCTAATGAATATTCTGCCTCTTATTATCCTGTAGCTATTCAGAATATTCTGTACATAAACCCTTGCTTAATCACATACTCAGTATACGTCTTTACCCAACCAGTAGCTCATCTTTTCTTTCTATGGTATTTTGCTTGTGCCCAGACCTTCTTAGTTTTAATATTTGCCTTAATGGTCTATATTTCCTGTATTTTCTGACATTTAATTGTTCAAATATAAGTCTCTAGTCTACATGGAATTTGCTTTCAGACCTTGTATGAGGCAGGGCCTCATATTCATGTTTTTTCACATGGATGTGGCTTTTACTGAATAGTTGCCCATTGTCCAGCCGATTTAAATAACATCATTTTTGTGATAAATCAAATTCCAATACTCATGGCTCTGTTTCTGGACTTAATGTTCTGTTCCCCTGATGTATTTAGACTAATACCACACACCCCCCCTTTTTTTTTTAGATTTCATTGAAATTCAAGTTAACTTATTAGTTTACCACACCACTTTAATTATTATGGTTTAAAACTATCTGGTAAAGATTCTCACTTGCCAGATCCACTTCAAAATTCACTTGACTACTTTGAGATCTTTGGTATGAATTAGAGTAGCTAGGTGTTTTTTTTTTTTTTTAAGTGCCTAAGGGGTACAGGTCTGTGAATGATCAAGCTTACATCTTTCACAGCACTCACCATAGTACAAACCTTCCCCAATGTCCATAACCCATCCACCCTATCCCTACCGTCCCACCCCCCAGTAACCCTGTTTGTTTTGTGAGATTCTCTTATGGTTTGTCTCCTTCCCGATCCCATCTTTATTTTTTCCTCCCTACCTGCCACGACTCTCCTCCCCCCGCCCTGCCCCTCAAGTTCCTCATCAGAGAAATCATATGAGCTTGGCACAGTGGCAGTATCATAGCCAATGAGGTTTGAGGCGTGATTATTGCTAATTGAAAACTTTTCCCAGAGAGATCATATGATTCTTTCTGATTGACTTATTTCGCTTAGCATAATACCCTCTAGTTCCATCCACATCATTAAAAATGGCAAGATTTCATTTCTTTTGGTGACTGCATCATATTCCATTGTGTGTGTGTGTGTGTGTATATATATATATATATATATATATATATACCACATCTTTATCCATTCATCTGTTGAGGGACATCTAGATTCTTTCCATAGTTTGGCTATTGCGGATATTGCTGTTATAAACATTCGGGTGCATGTGCCCCTGAGGATCACTACCTTTGTATCTTTAGGGTAAATACCCAGTAGTGCGATTGCTGGGTAGTAGGGTAGCTCCATTTTCAACTGTTTGAGGAATCTCCACACTGTTTTCCAGAGTGGCTGCACCAGCTTGCATTCCCACCAACAGTATAGGAGGGTTCTCCTTTCTCTGCAACCTCGCCAACACCTGTCNGTATCTTTAGGGTAAATACCCAGTAGTGTGATTGCTGGATCGTAGGGTAGCTCTATTTTCAAACTTTAGAGGAACCTCCATACTGTTTTCTAGAGTGGCTGCACCAGCTTGCATTCCCACCGAAAGTATAGGAGAGTCCCCCTTTCCCTACATCCTTGCCAACATTTTTCATCTCTTGACATGTTAATTTTAGCCATTCTGACTGGTGTGAGGTGGTATCTCACTGTGGTTTCGATTTGTACTTCCCTGATGCCAAGTGATGTTGAGCACTTTCTCATGTGTCTTTTAGCCATTTGGATATCANTGTCTTCTTTGGAGAAATGTCTGTTCATGTCTTCTGCCCATTTCTTGACTGAGTTATTCTATGGGTGTTGAGTTGGAGAAGTTCTTTATAGATTTTTGGATACAAGCCCTCTGATATTTGCAAATATCTTCTCGCATTCTGTCAGTTGTCTTTTGGTTTTGTTGACTGTTGCCTTTGCTGTGCAAAAGATTTTAATCTTGATAACGTCCCAATAGTTCCTTTTTTCCTTTCTTTCCTTTGCCTTTGGTGATGTTCCTAGGAAGAAGTTGCTGGGGTTGAGGTGGAAGATGTTGCTGCCTGTGTTCTCAAGGATTTTGATGGATTCCTATTTTTGTGTGTGGTGTAAGGAAATGATCGTTTCATTTTTCTGCATGTGGCTGACCAGTTTTCCCAACACCATTTGTTGAAGAGACTGTCTTTTTCCCACTGGACATTCTTTCCTGCTTTGTCGAAGATGAGTTGACCATAGAGTTGAGGGTCCATTTCTGGGCTCTTTTCTGTTCCACTGATCTATGTGTTTCTGTGCTAGTATCATACTGTCTTGATGATGACAGCTTTGTAATAGAGCTTGAAGTCTGGAATTGTGATGCCACTAACTTTGGTTTTCTTTTTCAACATTCCTTTGGCTATTTGGGGTCTTTTCTGGTTACATATAAATTTTAGGACAGTTTGATTTCTTTGAAAATGCTGGTATTTTTTTAGGGATTGCATTAAATGTGTAGATTACTCTAGGTAGCATAGACATTTTCACAATATTCTTCCAATCCACGAGCATGGAATGTTTTTCCACTTCTTTGTGTCTTCAATTTCTTTTATGAGTACTTTATAGTTTTCTGAGTACAGATTCTTTGCCTCTTTGGTTAGGTTTATTCCTAAGTATCCTATGGTTTTGGGTGCAATTGTAAATGGGATTGACTCTCTTTTTTGTTGGTATATAGAAATACAACTGGTTTCTGTGCATTGATTTTTATATCCTGACACTTGACTGAATTCCTGTATGAGTGCTAGCAGTTTTGGAGTGGAGTCCTTTGGGTTTTCCACATAAAGTATATCATCTGCAAAGAGGGAGAGTTTGACTTCTTCCTTGCTGATTTGGATGCCTTTTATTTTTTTGTTGCCTAATTGCTGAGGCTAGGACTTCTAGTACTATGTCGAATAGCAGTGGTGATAGTAGACGGCCCTACCGTGTTCCTGACTTTAAGGGAAAAAGTCTGGTTTTCTGCATTGAGAATGATATTCACTGTGGGTTTTTCGTAGATGGCTTCGATATTGAGGTATGTACCCTCTATGCCTACACTGAAGAGTTTTGATCAAGAAAGGGTGCTGTACTTTGTCAAATGCTTTTTCAGCATCTATTGAGAGGATCATATGGTTCTTGTTCTTAATGTCTTGTATCACATTGATAATGTTAAACCAACCTTGCAGCCCAGGAATAAATCCCACTTGGTCATGGTGAATAATCCTTTCAATGTGCTGTTGGATCCTATCGGCTAGTATTTTGTTGAGTTTTGCATCCGTGTTCATCAATGATATTGGTCTGTAATTCTCCTTTTTGATGGGGTCTTTGCCTGGTTTTGGGATCAAGGTAATGCTGGCCTCATAAAAGGAGTTTGGAAGTTTTCCTTGCATTTCTATTTTGTGGAACAGTTTCAGGAGAATAGGTATTCTTTAAATGTTGGGAATTCCCCTGGGAAGCTGTCTGGCTCTGGGCTCCTGTTTGTTGGGAGATTTTTGATGACTCCTTCAATCTCCTTACTGGTGATGGGTCTATTCAGGTCTTCAATTTCTTCCTGGTTCTGTTTTGGTAGTTTATATTTCTCTAAGAATGCATCCATTTCTTCCAGATTGTCAAATTTGCTGGTGTAGAGTTGCTCATAATGTTTTTATAATTGTTTGTATTTCTTTGGTGTTGGTTGTGATCTCCCTTCTTTGATTCATGATTTTATTAGAGTCCTTTCTCTTCATTAAATCTGGCCAGGGGGTTTTCAATTTTATTCTTTCAACGAACCAGCTTCTAGTTCATTTTTCTATTTCATTGATTTCTGCTGATCTTTGATTTCTCTTCTGCGTGGGTGTAGGCTTTCTTTGCGTTCTTCAGCTCGTTTAGGTGTAGGGTTAGGTTGTGTACTTGAGACCTTGTTCCTTGAGAAAGGCTTATATTGCTATATACTTTTGTCTCAGAACTTCTGTTGCTGTGTCCCAAAGATTTTGAACAGTTTTCATTATTTCTATGAATTTTTTTTAATTCTTAATTTCNGTTGCTGTGTCCCAAAGATTTTGAACAGTTTTCATTATTTCTATGAATTTTTTTTAATTCTTTACTGGTTGACCCATTCTTTAGTAGGATGTTCTTTAGTCTCCATGTATTTGGGTTCTTTCCAACCTTCCTCTTGTGATTGAGTTCTAGTTTCAGAGCATTATGATCTGAAAATATGCAGGGAATGATCCCAATCTTTTGGTACCAGTTGAGACCTGACTTGTAACCCAGAATATGGTCTATTCTGGAGAATGTTCCATGTGCACTAGAGAGGAATGTATATTCTGTTGGGATGGAATGCTCTGAATATATGTGACTGTCCAACTGGTCCCTGGTGTCATTTAAAGCCTTTGTTGATCTTTTGCTTAGATGATCTGTCCATTTCAGTAAGGGGATTGTTAAAGTCCCCTACTATTGTATCATTGTCAATGTATTTCTTTGATTTTGTTATTGGCTTATGTATTTGGCTGCTCCCATGTTAGAGACAGATATTTAAAATTGTTTCTTGTTGCACAGATTCTTTAAGTATGATAGTGTTCTTCCTCGTCTCTCTTATAGTCTTTGACTTAAAATCTAATTTGATACAGAGATTGCCACTCCAGCTTTCTTTTGATGTCCTTTGGCATGGTAAATTGTTTTCATCCCTTCACTTTAAATCTGCAGGTGTCTGTAGGTCTAAAATGAATTTCTTATAGACAGTGTATCGATGGGTCTTGTTTTTTTATTCATTCTGATACCCTGTGTCTTTTAATTGGGGCATTTAATCCATTTACATTCAGGGTAACTATTGAGAGAGATGAATTTAGAGCCATTGTATTGTCTGTAAGGTGACTATTACTGTATATTATGTCTCTTCTGGTTTGTTTCTTTGAGGCTTTCTTTGCTTAGAGGACCCCTTTCAATATTTCCTGTAGGGCTGGCTTGGTGTTTGCAAATTCCTTTAGTTTTTGTTTGTCCTGGAGGATTTTTATCTCTATTTTCAAGGACAGCCTAGCTGGATATAGTATTTTTGGTTGCATAGTTTTCTGGTTTAGTGCTCTGAATAGATCATGCCAGTTCTTTCTGGCCTACCAAGTCTCTGGATAGGTCTGCTGTCAGTCTAATACTTCTACCATTGTATGTTACAGACCTCTTGTCCCGAGCTGCTTTCAGGATTTTCTCTGTCACTAAGACTTGTAAGTTTTACTATTAGATGATGGGGTGTGGACCTATTTTTTGATTTTGAGGGGGGTTCTCTGTCTCCTGGATTTTGATGCTTGTTCCTTTTGCCAAATTAGGGAAATTCTGTGCTATACTTTGCTCCAATATACCTTCTGACCACCCCTCTTCTAGGATCCCAATTCTAATATTGTTTCATCTTATGGTATCACTTACCTCTCTCTCCCCTCATGGTCCAGTAGTTGTCTCTCTTCTGTCATTTTGTCTTCTGTATCACTAATTCTCTTCTGCCTCATTTATCCTAGCAGTAAGAGCCTCCATTTTTATCGCCCCTCATTAATAGCTTTTTTGACTTCAACTTGTTTAGATTTGTTTCTACTTCTCCAGAAAGTTATTATTTCTCTAGAGGGATTCTGTATTATCTTTCATGCTTTTTTCGAGCCAAGCTAGCAATAATCGTCATTCTGAACTCTAGTTCTTTCATATTACTAATGTCTGCATTGATTAGGTCTCTAGTCATCATTTCTGCCTCTTGTTCTTTTTTTTGGTGGTGGTTTTTTCCACCTTGTCATTTTATGCAGTTAATAGATGGATGAGAGAGCAAAATACTAAAGGGTAGCAACAACCCCCACAAAAATGTATACTCACCTAATCAGAAGAGACCCGAAACTAGGAGAAGGGGGTGGGGAACAAAACCACAAAAACAAAAACCCCACAAAACCCCCAAAACCCTATATCTATATCTGTCTCTGACTCTATCTCTAGATCAGATTGAACTGAACAGACCTTATATGTATACAAAAAATAAGGTTAAATAAAATGAAGAGATAAAATGACTACAACTGAAAATTAAAATTTAAAGTATTAAGATATAATAGTTAAAAATTAAAATAGGAAAAATTTAAGAGTAAGAAATAAAATTCAAAGAATTTAACTTTGAACAACTAAAGGATCATGGGGGGAGGGAGCCATGAATTCTATGTATTGCTTTCCCTCAGCTCTTGGAGTTTCACAATTCTCAGTGATCGGTGAACTTGGTCTTGGCTGGGTGTTCTTGCTCCTCTCCCAGGGGAGGGGCCTGTTGCTCTGATTTTCAAGTGTCTTTGCCTGAGGCCAAATTACACTGCCTTCGCCAGGGTCCAGGCTAAGTAATCATCTCGAGTTCACTCTTAGGAGCTTTTTTCCCCTGAACACTTTCCATACAGCTTTGGATGATGGGAATGAAAATGGCAGCCTCCTAATATCTGACTTGGAGGAGATGAGAGCTCGGGACCTCACTCCTCATTACGTACTCAGAGAAAAAGCAGTCAGTCCCTCCCGTCTCCCTGGTCTCCAGCCACACTCCAATCTCACCTGGCCTGTGACCTGAGCATTTCTATTTCTGGCACATGGCCCCATTTGGAGTCTCCAAACGTGGCAGTCTCCTGCAGTGCACTCCCATGCCGCTCCTCCCAGAAGAGGAAGAAGGGGGTCTCTCCAGATCTGCCACTTGTGGTGTCCCTGCTCAAAGAGCAGTGGCCTGACTGTGCTTTGGATCCTGGTTTAAGGTAAAACCGAGCTGAGAGACCCCTCCTCAGCTTGGCTTCTCTCTGATACCTGGGAGCTCTGTTGCTCTCAGATATCCCTGGTCTTTGTGTCCCCATGGGTCCTGAGACCATACTGTCCCCACGATGGCTTCATTCCCCCCACCCCCACCTTAGCCTCTGGGGCAACGTCTCTCAGTGGAGCAGACTTCTAAAAGTTCTGATCTTGTGCTCGGTTACTGTCTCACTTGCCGGGAGCCGGCCCCTCCCCCTGGGGATTATCTTCCCATTGCTTCAGGTTCACTGCTCATCCTACCTTCTGGAAAATGGTCAATTTTCTGTTCCTAGAATTGCTGCTTTTCTCTTTGATCTCCTGTTGAATTTGTAGGTGTTCAGAATGGTTTGATAACTATCTGGGTGAATTTCTGGGACCTACCTGATGATCAGTCTCCCACTCCTCTGCCATCTTGCTCCTCATTTTTAAATTTCTATCAGTACTTGTTGCTATCTTAATGTGTCTTGGTGTGAACCTCCTTGGGTTGATTGTCGGCATCTCTGCCTCCTGTGTCTGGATTTGTTTTCTAGGTTGAAGTTTTCAGCTGTTTCTTCATAATTGCCACCTTTATTGTCCTCCTGGGCTCCCTATAATGTGAATGTTACTAGGCTTGGTGGTCTTGCTGAGTTCTTAATCTATTTCCATTTTCTATCCTGTAAAGTGTGATCACCTTGCATTACTCTTCAGGTTGCTGATCTGTTAGCTTCTATTTTTTCCTCTGGTATATAAATTTTAGTTACTGTGTTCTTCATCTCTGGTTCTTTCTTTGTGCATGTGCATATGTCTCATTGAGGTCCTTAAGTCTAATGAGTGTCTTTATAACCATTACTTTATAAGTTCTTCATTAGGCATATTATCTACATATCATTAAGCTATCTTAATAGCTTGTGTTGTCTTTCGGGGACCTATTCCTGTCTGCTCATTTTGTGTAACTGTGTTTCCATGTGTTAGGAAAGTTAGCTATGTCTCCTGCTTCTGAAGGTAGTGGCCCTAGGAAGATGAGGGCCTTTGTGCCCTGAAGTCCAGTGTCCCCTGTTCACCAGAACCTCACACTTCAGGTGTCAGTTATGTGTCTAGTATGTGTCCTACTGTTTTGGCTGAGCTTTTTCCTTGAGTCCAGTTATCTGCAATGGCTGTCTTTGCCTGTTATGGGCAGGGTTTGGTCCTTGTGTTGGTGACAAGTCTGGGGATGATTTGGCTTGAGCAGAGTCGGACCAGCTATTTGCCAAATGCAAATAGCTTGTAGGATGCTTTGCTTGTGTGTCCCTTGAGAGGCTTTTGTTGATTGTTGGGGCCTGCAGTCAAACCAGATGTCTGTCCTAGACCACTAGTAGGGTATAGAATTGGTGTGTGTGGTGTTTTCCATTTGCCATGGGGGTGGGGGGAGGATGGTCACTTTGTTGTGGTGCTATCTCTGTTGGGTCTGCCAACACCCTGCCATGCTTATGTTGCTGCCTTTGATGGACTGCTGCCAAGGATGTGTTTGGAGGGTGCCAGTCAGCAGAACATTTTGGGTGGGGCACATGGTACCAGTGAATTTTGGGCTGGTCTCCTGTTCTGGTGAGGCAAAGGGGATATGTGGGAGAAACTAGTTTTTCTGAGAATGGCTAGGGGTGTGTTGGAGGGGACATGTCTGAAGAATGCAAGGATGGGTTGTGTGTTAGCAAGACCAGGTAGAGTGTCTATGCTACACTGGTTACTGCAGGTGTCCCTGGATCTAGGCCAGGAGGTGGGGAAAAGGCCATCCACTCACTTTTGTTCTGGTAGAATTCTCCCAAACATTCCTGTTGCTCCAGCACATGCTCTTAGGTTAAAGGTCTCGTAAACCCTAGGGGCTTTTCAAACAGCGATTTCTATGCTGTGTTTCAGTGGGACTATTCTGTGTCTAAGGGTAGGGACTCCTTTTTCTGCCACCTCCAGCTCTCCTATTGCTGAGCCCACTGATTTTTACAGTTCCATGTATTAAGTCCCACTAACTGTAAGAACTTAGAACCTTCTGGTTTCAAAGCCAAGCATTACAGGGATTCATCTTCCCAGGATAGGTCCTCATTCCTGGTGTGGAGTCTGCTTTTCTTCCTACCATGACTGCAGAATCCCTCCTGCCTGTAGACAGTCTGGCAGATCCCTTTGACTCCCAACCTGTCTTTGTCCTTCCTATCTTCTTGAATGTAGACTCTTCAGTGTTGATGTAGAGAATCTGTTCTGCGGTCTTCAGGTCATTTGCAGGGTGATTTATGCTGATGTGGGAGTTATCTAGGTCTATCCATGTGTTGAGGTGAGCCCAGGATCCTCTTCCTCTATCTCCCCCCACACACACACAGAATGCCTATTCTCTTGCTAATGTGAAGTATTACATTGATTTGTGAATATTGAATCACTCTTGCATCCCTGGAATGACTCCCACTTGATCATGGTGAATAATTTTTAATGTTGATACTGACACTGACAACTTGCGCATCTGACTTCATCATGGATCAAGGCCTATAGTTTTCTGTTTTTATAGTGTTTTTGGTTTTAATGTCAGGACAATGCTGGTCTTGAAGAATAAATCTGGAAGATTTCTATTTTTGGGATAGTTTGAGAAATCTTGCTGTGAACTTGTTAAATGTTTGGAATTTACCTGGCATCTTGTCCTACATTTGTGTTGGGATGCTTTTGATTACTGGTTGAATTTCATTACCACTGATTGGTCTGTTCAGAGTCCCTATTTTATTTTTTCCTCATTCAGTCTTGAGAGACGGTGTTAACAAAGATTCATTTCTCAGAGGTGGTGCAGTTTCTTGACATGCCTTTTTTCACTGTAGTCCCCTAATACTTTCATTTCTGTGCCATTGGTGGTTTTTATCAATTTTTAATTTTTGTAAAGAACCAGCTCTTGATTTCATTCATCTCTATTTTAGTCTCTATTTTTGTCCTGATTCTTATTTCAAGTATGGGCTTTTTCTAGTTTTTAGATGTAAAATTTGAGATTTTTGTTTCTGGAGGTAAGACCTTTACTGTAAACTTAAAACTGCTTTTGCTGTATCAGACTTTGAATTTCTGGACTAAGGTCGAGGTGTTACTGGCTTATAATTTTTCTTGGGTCCATCAATTAGTATGTTTAGCCTGTTCCCTCCCCACTCCCCAATTTACTTGATTCTAGTTTCTTATACTTGTGCTTGGAAAAGTTGCTGGATATGAATTCCATCTTTATTGATACTTGTTTTATAACACAACATGTGATCTGTCTTGGAGAATGGTCTGTGTGCACTGGACAAGAATATTTCTGGATGAAATGTTCCGTATGTGTCAAGTCCATCTGGTCTAATGTCATTTAAGGCCAGTGCTTTCTTTTGAGTTTTGGCTAGATTAACTCAGGTTTGTTAATACTGGTCTTCTCTAGGTGCTTCTACATGGTGTATGTGTTTACTATTTTGTCATCCTCTTGGATTGTTCCCTTTATTATATGGTGAATCCCCCAGTTAGAATGTTTGTCCATACCTTCCCTTTCAGCCTGGATGCATCCTTAAGTCTGAAGTGAGTCTCTTGTAAGCAACATATAGATGAGTTTTATTAAATTATCCTATGTCTTTTTGAGCATTTAGAGTATTTGCATTTAAAATCATTTATAGGTATGTACCTAAGTGTTTTCTGGTTTTTTGTAACTTCTCTTCCTTTGTGGTTGTCATTAGTGTTTATGCTTTGATTTCTTCTTTTATCTCCTAGGTGTTCTGCTTTGTGGTACCATGAGACTTAAGTATAACACCTGGGGTCTGTAGCAATCCATGTTAAGTTAATGGTTGTTTATATTCCAACACATAATGAATTTTCCTCCCCTGTTTTACATCTTATGCATGTCCTATTTTATATCTTTATTTTGTGAATCCCTTAACTAATTTCAGATACAATTTTTACTGTTCTTGTATTTAACCTTTGTACTACATATCTTCTACTGTTTGCTTTCACCCATGAAGTTTTTTTTTCATAATTTTCTTTCAGTTATGGCCTTTACCATTCTGCTTAACATTTCCTGTAAGGCAGACATAGTGGACATGAATTCCTTTGGCTTCTGTTACGGAAACATCAATTCTTGAACCTTGCTAGGTAAAAGACTTAAGATTTTATTTAGAGAGCATAGGCCTGGGGGAGGGGCAAAAGGAAAGAGAATTGTGAACAAACTTCATACTCAGTGCAGAGCCAGATGGGGAGCTCAATCTCATGACCCTGAGATCATCTGAGCAGAAATCGAGTCCAATGTTCAAAAATGAGCCACCAGGTGCCCCTAGAATATTTTTTGCTTGCTAGGTTTTTTTCCTTTCAGCACTTTTTTTTTTAAAGATTTTATTTATTTATTTATTTCACAGAGGGAGAGAGATAACAAGGAGGCAGAGAGGCAGGCAGAGAGAGAAGGGGGAGCAGGCTCCCTGCTGAGCAGAGAGCCCGATGCGGGCCTCGATCCCAGGACCCTGAGATCATGACCTGAGCCGAAAGCAGAGGCTTTAACCCACTGAGCCACCCAGGCACCCTCCTTTCAGCACTTTAAAAACACTTTGATACCACCATCTGGCCTGCCAAGTTTCTGTTGAAATTAACTGATAGCTTTATGAGGTTTCCCTTGTATGTAACCAGTTGCTTTTTCTCTTGCCATTAAGATTTTTAACCCTTGATATCTTAATTGTGTCTTGGTGTGGACCTCTGCTTCCTGGACCTGGATATCTGTCGTCTTCCCCAGGTTGAAGTTTTCAGGCATCAATTCTTCAAATTAGTTTTCTGTCCCTTTCTCCCTTCTCCTTTTGGAACCTCTATAATGTGAATGCTAGTACATTTGATACTTTTTTTTTTTAAGACTATTTGACATAGACACAGCAAGAGGGAACACAAGCAGGGGGAGTGGGAGAAGCAGGCTTCCTGCTGAGCGAGGAGCCCAATGTGGGACTCAATCCCAGGACTCTGAGATCATGACCTGAGCTGAAGACAGATGTTTAATTACTGACCCACCCATGGGTTCTGACGTTTGATTTTGTTTGGGGTCCCTGAACCTCTTTTTTCATTCTTTTGGCTCTTCAACTAGGCTGTTTTCCACTACCCTGTCTTCTAGATGCTGATTCATCCTTCATCCTCCAACCTGCTCATGTTATATTGATGACCTCTAGTGTATTTTCCTTATGTTATTGAAGTTGTTCAACTCTGAATTCCCAAAATTCTTTAAACTTCTCACTAAATTCATCTAAAGTCAGGTGAGCATCTTTGTGATCATTACTTTGAACTCTATCAGGTAGATTGCTTTTACCTCCTTTTCATTAAGTTTTTGTCTTGTTCTAGGGAATACCTGTCTCATTGTTTCACTTTGTTTCTTTGAATTAAGCAAAACACCTAGCTCTCCCAGTCTGAGAGTGGTTGTGTAGGGACTGTCCCTTGTGTAGTCCACCTGTGCCTGGTTGCTACTGCTGGCTGGTGGGAGCTGTAGTGGGTATGTGCTATGGTTTTGGGGTGCTCCTACAGGGGGCACCCTGGTGTGATGGAGTACTTTCCACAGAAGGTGCCTCCCAGGTCAGCTGGAGCTGTAAACGGTGAGGGACAGGATGCCACACTGTGTGCCATACTGGATCTCCTTGGGGTGGAATTCCACACAGTTGTAGGTGTGGGAGACAGCCACGGGAGGACAGCTGGGGCTTGCTGAGTCAGGAGGCAGATAGGATCAAGGTGCAGGGACTATCTGTGACATCAAGGTGGAGGGGGATGAGAAACAGTTGCTCACTAGCACCTGCTACCCTGGAGAGAAATCCAGCAGTTTTCCTATTTGGTGGGTGCTCCAGGGTTAGTTCGCTTGTAGTCTAGTTGCCAATTGAAAACGGGGCTGCTTTTCTGTGCCTCCAGGCAGGTAAATCTTCATGCAGCTTCCTCAGTGCTATTCCTCCCCAGTAGAGTTTGCAGTGTCATGTGGGGTGTCCATTGCTCTGTCTCCCACCATTCTGTGTTGTGTCTATTCAGAAGCTGTCCAATTCCCTGAGGTGGTGTTCCAAAGGATGCTGTATATATGGGTGTTAAGTGTGTCTATTAGGAAGACTCTAAACTCACCTCTTCTATGTTACCATCTTGGATCCTCTAAGATCTCATTTATGGCTAAAAAGTATTACATATATCACATCTTTATCCATTGACATCAACAGATGCTGAAGTTGTTTCTCCATCTAGGCTTTCATAAATAATGCTGCAGTGAATGTACGGTACATATGGATTTTGAGTTTTTCAGCCCAAGGCACAAAGGCAGAATTGTTAGGTCTCCTGGTAGTCTCACTTTGCATGTTTCGTGTACCTGTTGGCCATCTGTATGTCCTCTGAAAAATCTCTATTTAGATCTTGTTTCTAGTTGAGTTGGATTTTTTTTTGTGGGGATTGGTATGTTTTCCTAATCATCTAAGTCCTTATATATTTTGGCTATTACCCCCTTGCCAAATACATGATTTACAAAAATTTTCTGCTATTCAGAAGGTTCTTATGTTGGTTTCCTTTGCTATGTAGAAGCTTTTGTTTTAGTCCACTTGTTTTTGCTTTTTATTAGGTCCAAAAATTTCCCCTCCAAAACCAATTTGGAGGCTTAAGTTCTCTTTTAGTTTGATATTTTTAGGTCTTAGGCTTTAAGTCTTATTTTTATGGGTGAGATGAAAAATTCTGGATACTTCTCTACAATGTATTTTATTCCATTTTAGTATTGTCTAAAGTTCATGCAAATTAATGCAAATGTTCTTTCATAAATTTAAGTTTGTATCAAACTACTAAGTGGATGCCCACATGAGACTTGAGTTTTTAAGTCTTAGGATCTTTCTATAGGTTCTAATATTTTGCATTTCTTGTCATATAATGGGTATATCATACATTTCTTAAATTCAATTAGCCAACATACAGTACATCATTAGTTTCAGAAGTGGAGGTTCAGTGATTCGTCAGTCTTAAATAACACCCAGTGCTCATGACATCACATGCCCTCTTTAATGCCATCACCCAGTTACGCCATCCCCTCACCCACCTCCCCTCCAGCAATCCTCAGTTTGTTTCTTAGAGATAAGAGTGTCTCATGGTTTGTCTCCCTGATTTCTTCCCATTTAGTTTCCCTCCCTTCCCCTATGATTCTCTGGGCTATTCCTGGTATTTCACCTATGAATGGAACCATATGATAATCTTCTTTCTCTGATTTAGTCAGCATAATATCCTTGAGTTCCATCCACATCAATGTAAATGTTAAGATTTCATCCTTCTCAATGGCTGTGTAATCCATTTGTGTATGTATACACCATCTTTATCCATTCACCTGTCCATGGACATCTGGGCACTTTCCAGTTTGTTGTGGACATTGCTTCAATAAAAATTGGGGTGCAGGTGTCCCTTCAGATCACTAATACCAACATTTGTTTCCTGAGTTAATTTTTATCCACTCTGGTGTGAGGTACTATCTCATTATGGTTTTGATTTGTATTTCCCTGATGCCAAGTGATGTGGAACATTTTTTGTGTCTGGCCATTTGTGTGTCATCTTTGAAGAAAAGTCTTTTCATGTCTTTCCCCATTTGATTGGATTATTTTTTGGGTGTCAAGTTTGAAAAATTCTTCATAGACCTTGGATACTGGCCCTTTCTCTGATCAGTCAATTGTTAATATCTTCTCCCATTCTGTAGGTTGCCTTTTAGTTGACTGTTTCCTTGGCTGTGCAGAAGATTTTTATCTTGATGAAATCCCAATTGTTCATTTTTTGTCTTGGTTTCCCTTGCCTTTAGAAACATGTCTAGCAAGAAGTTGCCTCAGCTGAGGTCACGGGTTGCTGTCTGTGTTCTCCTCTAGGATTTTGATGGATTCCTATCTCATATTTAGGTCTTCCCTCCATTTTGAGTTTATCTTTGGATACAGTGTAAGAAAATGGTCCAATTTCATTCTCCTACATGCTGCTGTCCATTTTTCCCAAAATCATTTGTTGAAGAGACCATCTTTTTTTCATCAGGTATTCCTTCCAGCTTTGTCAAAGGTTAGTAGACCATAGAGGTGAGGGTCCATTTCTGAATTCTCTGTTCTGTTCCATTGATTTGTGTTTCTGTGCCAGTACCATATTGTCTTAACTACAGCTTTGTAGTAGAGCTTCAAGACCAGAAATGTGATGCTACCAGCTTTTGTTTGCTTTCTCAAATTTAAGGATTTGCTCCAGCTCTGTGAAAACCATCAGTGGTATTTTGATATGGGTTGAAGTGTCTATTGCTGAGTAGCATAGACATTTTAACAATATTCTTCCAAACCATGAGCATGGAATATTTCTCCATTTCTTTATATCTTCCTCAATTTCTTTCATAAGTGTTTAGTTTTTAGAGTACAGTTTCCTTACTCCTTTGGTTAGGTTTATTCCTAGGTATCTTATGGTTTTTGGTGCTACTGTAAATGGAATTCCTTAATTTTTCTTGTTAGTGTAGAGAAATGCAGCTTATTTCTGTGCATTTTTTTTAAACCCTGCTATGTTGCTGAATTTTTGTATGAGTTCTAGCAATTCTGGGGTGGAGTCTTCTGGTTTTTCCACATAAAGCATCCTGTCTTCTGCAGAGAGTTTGACTACTTTGCCAATTCAAATGCCTTTTTTGTTGTCAGATTGCTGAGGCTAGGACTTCTAATACTATGTGGGACAACAGTAGTGAGTCTGGACATACCTGCCATGTTCCTGACCTCAAGGGAAAAATCTTTTTTTTCCCCCATTCAGAATGATATTCCCTGTGGGCTTTTCATAGATGGTTCTTATGATATAGAGGTCTGTTCCCCCTATCCATACAGTGTGGAGAGTTTTAATCGAGAAAGGATGCTGTACTTTGTCAAATGCTTTTTCTGTATCTATTGAGGGAATCATATGGTTCTTTTATTAACATAGTGTGTCACATTGATTTATGGATGTCGAACCACCCTTGCAGCTCAGAAATAAATTCCATTTGTTGTGAATAATCCTTTTAATGTACTGTTGGATTCTCTTGCCTAATACCTTCATGAGAACTTTGGCATCCATGGTCATCAGGGATATTGGTATGTAATTATTTTTTAGTGGGGTCTGTCTGGTTTGGGGATCAAGATAATGCCGGCCTCATAAAATGAGTTTGGAAGTTTTCCTTCCATTTCAATTTTTTTTTGAGACTGCTTCAGAAGAATAGTTATTAATTTCTTTAAGTGTTAGAATTCTCTTGAGAAGCCATCCAGCCCTGGGCTGTTTGTTGGCAGATTGATTATTGTTTTGATTTCCTTGATGGTTATCAGTCTGTTCAGGTTTTCTATTTCTTCCTGTTTTCACAGTTTATAGGTTGTAGAAATGCATCCATTTCTTTAAGGTTGCCTAATTCGTTGCCATGTAGTTGCTCATAGCATGTTGTTGAAATTTTATTTCCTTGGTGTTGGTTGTGATCTCTCCTCTTAGTGATTTTAATTTGGGTCCTTTTTTTTTTTAAATAGGTCTCCCTAGGGGGTTATTGATCGTACTCTTTCAAAGAACTAGCTCCTTGTTTCTTTGAACCATTCTACTGTTCCTTGGTTTCTATTTCATTGACTTGGGCTCTATATTCTCATCTCCTGACTGGCTTAGGCTTTACTAGCTATTCTCTCTCCATCTCCTTTAGGTGTATGGTTAGGTTGTATATTTGAGACTCTTGTTTCTTGAGAAAGGCTTATATTGCTATGCACTTCCCTCCTACGACCACTTTTACTTCATCCCGATGGTTTTGAATAGCTGTCTTCATTTTCATTAGTTTCCATGAATTTTTTAAATTCTTTAATTTCTTGGTTGATCCATTCTTTAGTAGGATCCTCCTTAACCTCCAAGTATTTGAGTTCTTCCCAAATTTCCTCTTGTAACTGAGTTCAAGTTTTGAAAGCTTTGTGGTCTGAAAATATACAGGGAATGATCTCAGTCTTTTGGTACCAGTTGAGATTTGATTTGTGACCCATATGTGATCTGTTCTGGAGAATGTTCTGTGTATGCTCAAAGAATGTGTATTATGTTGCTATAATTGGCTGCTCCCAACTTCATATGAATATTCACAATTGTTAGATCATCTTGTTGGATAGACCCTTTAAATATGATGTGTCCCTCTTCATTGTTTGTTGCAGTCTTTGGTTTAAAATCTAATTTGTTGGATAAAAGGATTGCCACCCCAGTTTCCTTTTTTAATGTCCATTAGCATGATAAATGGTTCTCCACACACTTTCAAACTGGAGGTGTCTTTGGGTCTAAAATGAGTCTCTTGGAGACAACATATGGATGGGTCTTGGCTTTTTTAAATCCAATCTGATGCCCTGTGTCTTTTGATTGGAACATTTGGCCCATTTATATTCAGAGTAACTCTTAAAGAATTTAGTGCCATTGTATTACCTGTCAAGTCCCTGTTTCTGTAAATTGTTCCTTTCTGTTATAGATTACTTTTGGGATCTCAAAGTATTACCTCAAATATTTCTTGCAGGTTTAATAAAAATTTTAGTTTGTCCTGGAAGCTCTTTATCTTTCTATTCTGATTAAATATTGACTGCATATTTTTTCTCATTTAGCACTCTGAATATAACTTTCTGGACCACCAGGTCTGTGGATAGGTCTGTTACCAGACTTATGTTTCTATCTCTGTGGGTTAATGACTTCTTGTCCTGAGCTGCTTTAAGTATTCTTTCTTGCTGAGATTTGCAAGCTTCACTATTACATGTTGAGGTGTTGACCTATTATGTTTTTGAGGAGTTTTCTGTGCTTCCTGGACTTGAATACCTGTTTCCTTCCCCAGATTAGGGAAGTTTTCAACTATAATTTGCTCAAATACACCTCCTGCCCCCCCTCCCCCCCACCCCTTCCTCTGGGACTCCAATTATTCTAATATGGGTT
Organism: Ailurus styani; assembly: GCA_002007465.1. Taxonomy (NCBI): domain Eukaryota; kingdom Metazoa; phylum Chordata; class Mammalia; order Carnivora; family Ailuridae; genus Ailurus; species Ailurus styani. The sequence goes on along the minus strand of LNAC01000327.1, from coordinate 367,370 downwards.
TTCTTTATGGTATTGCTGATGTCATGGATCTCCTCCCGTTATGATCCTGTAGTTTTTTCCCTCAATTTCTTTATTCTCCATTTTATCTTCTATGTCACTGATTTTTCTCTTCCCCACTTATCCTAGCAGTTGCTCCATTTTTTTATTGCATCTCAGTAATTCCCTCTTTGATTTTGACCTGATTAGATTTGATTTTTTTTCCCCCAGAAAGGAATTCTCTAGTATCTTCTATACTTGTTTTCAAGCCCAGCACATATCTTCATAATTGTCATTCTGAATTCTAGTTGACATATTTTTTTTAAAAAAGACAGAGACACATGCAAGTAGAGGGAACATAAGGGGAGTTGGAGGGGGAGAAGCAGGTTTCCTGCTGAGTAGGGACCCAATGTGGGACTCGATCCCAGAACCCTGGGATCATGACCTGAGCTGAAGGCAGATGCCCAACAACTGAGCCACCCAGGGTCCCTTTAACATTTTACTACTATCCATGTTAAGTCTCAAAGTCAGTACTGCCTCTTGTTCTCTTTTCTGGGGTGTATTTTTCTGTCTTGTCATTTTGTCCATCGATGAGTAGATGAATGAGAGAGCAAAATACAAAAATATCAACCACAACCCCAGCATAATCTACAATAGATTAGAAACCCCCATACACACACACATACGTGTGTATGTGTAGAATATAAAATGAACAGGTGGACAGAACAGGGTGATACACTAGGTCCCTGGTGTATTTTGGTCTGTTAGAAGATTCTAGATCCCTAAATTTTAAAGAAAATTATAATTGAATATAATGAATGGAAGCCAAAAATGAGTATATAAATAAAAGGTAAAAATGAAAAAGACTTAGAGTTGATAAAGCAAGAAACTAGTTAAAAAAGACTAAATCATGAGGAAGAAAAAACCCGACAAATTCTATATACTATTTTCTCCTTAGTGCCGGAGCTTTGCAGTTCTGTATAATTGGTAAACTTGGTATTAGGTGAATGTTCTTGCTGGTCTTCTGGGGGAGGGCCCTGTTGCACTGATTCTCAGGTATCTTTGCCCCAGCAGAACTGCCCCACCCTTGCCAGGGAGCCAGGCTCAGTGGATTGCTCTATGTGGCTTTGCTCCCTGAAAGCTTTCTACCGGCTTTAGAGGATGACAGTAAAAATGGCATCACCCGATCTCCAGCCCTGTAGCTGAAAGATCATGGCCCCCCACTCCTCAGTGCACACTCAGAGAAAAGCAGTCAGTGCTGTCTGCATGCTTTCTCTCCATATTCTCTATTCACCTAGCCTGTGAGGAAGTGTTTTTTAATCTCTGGCACATGATCCTGTTTTGAATCTCCAAACATTGTAGACTCCTGTGGAGCGCACCCATGGTGCACCACCTGGGAAGAGGAGGAGGGTCTCTGTGGTTTTGCCACCTGCTGGACCACTGCTTGGAGAGCAGTCCCCCAACCATGCCACAGTTTATGGTATATGGCAACCCCAACCTCTGAGCCCGTTCTTGGGCTTGCCAATTGCAGCTTTCTTCCTCACTCTGAGGCCAGGAATTCTGCACTCAGGCACCCTTGTTCTGTGCCCTGGGTATCCTGAGACCACACACTCCCACCTAGGATTCTGCCCCACTTGACCAGCTGAGCACCTTTCAGGCAGGGCTGTCCCTCACTGTAGCTGACTTCTAAAAGTTCTGATTGTGTGTTGTGCTATATCACTTTCTGGTAGCCAGCTTATGGAGGCTCGCTCCCCCCTGTGGTTTATCTTCCAGTATATCACCTCAGATTCACTTCTCCACACCACCTACCTTGCAAAAAGTGGGCACTTCTCTATTTGTAGAATTGCAGCAATTTTCTGTGATCTGTGGTTGAGTTGGCAGTGTTCAGAATGATTTTATAACTATCTAGCTGAATTCAGGGAACCAGATGAAACCAAGATCCCCTACTATCCCAATCTTACTCGAGAGCTATATTTTCAATTAAGTGGTTTTAATGTTTTCATCAAAGTACAGTTGATAAAGTGTTTTCAGGTGCATAGCATAGGGATTTGACACTTGTATGCATTACAAAATCACATTGTCTAGTTAATTACCATTGTTGCCACAGTTATTACAGTGTCATAGAAAGTAATCCTTATGTGGTATCTTGGGTCCCTATGACTTATAACTAGAGGCTTATTTCTTTGAATCCTCTTTGTCCTATGTTACCCTTTCCCCCACTCCCATCCCATCTAGCACCCAGTCTGTTCTTTAGGCTTGGAGTTGTTTGATTTCATACTAAAGGGAGAACATCCAATATTTTACTTAGCCTAAAACCCCCTAGGTCAGTCCATATTTTTGTAAGTCATAAGATCTCTCTGAGTAACATTCCTTATATTACATCTTTAAACATTTTTCTGTGAATGGACAGTTAAGCTGCTTCCATATCTTGGCTGTTGCAAATAATGCGGCAACAAACCTAAGGGTGCATATATCTTCTTGAGTTACCATTTTCATTTAAGATGTTCATATTTGAAATTGCTGGATAAAAGAGTAGTTCTATTTTTGAGGATCTTCAATACTGTTCTCCATGGTGGCTGCACTAGTTCGCATTCTCCCAAACAGCACTCAGTGGTTTTCTTCTCTCCACATGCTCACCAATAATTTCTGTTCTTGACAGTAGCCGTCCTGTGTGCTGTGACGTGACAGTTTTTCTGTTTCCCTGATGAGTGATACTGAGCATCTTATGTCTGGTCATCTGTAGGTCTTCAGAAAAACATTTATTCGATTTGGATTTAGGGTATGTGTGTGTGCACATGCACAGCGACTTCTTCATATACCTTGGATATGAACCCTTTATTAGATAACATTTGCAAGTCTTTTCATTTTATGGTTTCCTTTGCTGTACAAAATAGTTTATGGAAAATGTATTTGCTTTTGTGCCCCTCCCTGTGGAGACAGGTCAAAATATTGCTCAGATGAGTTTACTGCCTATATGTTCCTTGAAAGTTTTAAGTTTTAGGGGTGCCTAGGTGACTCGGTTGAGCGTCAAACTCTTGCTATTGGCTCAGGTCATGATCTCAGGGTCCAGAGTTCAAGGTCCACATGGGGCTTTGTCCTCAATGCAGAGTCTGCTTCAGAGTGTCTCTCCCTTTCCCTTCTGCTCATGCTCGCATGTGTGTGTCCTCTTTCTAAAATCTTAAAAGTTGTATGGTTTCAGGTCTTACATGTAGATCTTTTTTTCATTTTGAATTTATAAATGGTGTAAGAGAATGGCCCAGTTAAATCTTTTGCATGTAACTATCTGGTTTCTCTCAGCACCACTTATTGAAAAGTTTGCCTTTTCCTCACTGCCTATTCCTTTGTTATAGATTAATTGACCATAAAGGCGTGGGCTTGTTTCTTGACTGTCTTGTGTGTTCCATTGCTCTGTATGTTTCTGTGCCAGTACCAATATTTTATTTTTAGTACAGTTTGAAACCAAGGAATGTGATGCCTTCAGGTTTATCAATACGGTTTTCTATTTGGGGTCTTCTGTGGTTCCATACAAACTTTAAGTGTATTCCAGTTCTTTGGGGGGTAAAAATCACTGCTATTTTGATAGGGATTACCTTGAATCTGGATTGTTTTGGATAATAGGGACCCATTAAAAATACTCTCCTGATCCAAGAATGTGGTATATTTTTCCATTTTAAAAAATTACTCCTGGGTATTTTTAGATGCAATTGTGATAGGATTTTTTTCTTAGTGTATAGAAACTCAACAGACTGTATTAATTTTGTACTATACTGATTTTTTTCCATTTATAGCATCCTATCATCTATAAATTGTTACTTTTACTTTTTCCTGACCTATTTAGATGCTTTCTTATTGCTATGACTAGGACTTCCAGTACTATGTTGATTTAAAAAGTGGTGTAGTAGATGTTTTTGTTTCTGATATTAAAGGGGGAAGCTTTCACTTTTCATTGAGTCTGTTGGGACCTGGGAGTTTTGTCTTATATGGAGGTTTTTTCCTTCCAAACCACTCGCTGAGAATTTTTATCATAATCCTATGTTGAATTCTGTCCAGTGCTTTTTCTGCATTTCAGATGATCAGTGGATTTTTATGCTTTTGCAGATACTCCACCATCTTTGTTTCCCTGGAATGAACCCTACTTGATCATGGCAAAGGATTTCTTCAATGCATTATTGTATATTGTTTTCATAATTTTGAATACTTTTAGATCTATGTTCATCAGGAATACTGGCTGTAACTTTTTTGTAGTGTTTTAGGATCAGTAATACTAGCTTGGTGTAAAATAAGCTTGGAAGAATTCTGTCCAATTCAGTTTTGGGGGGATAGTTTGAGGAGGATATGTATTAAACTATTTTTAAAAAACTTTGGGTGGAATTCATCTATGAAGCCATATGAACTTGGATTTCTAGGACGTTGACTACGGATTCAATTTCATTACTAGATGGTTCAGATTTTTCTTTCTGATCCAGTCGGAGAATTGTTTGTAAGGTTTTATCAATTGTTTAGTTGGCATATAATTGTAGTTGTCTGTTAGAATCCTTGTCTTTGGTGTCAGTTATAACTTCACGTATTTCTGATTTTATTTTGGTACTTGTTCTAGTCTTTGTCCCATTTTGAGTTAGTGTGTATGGTGTAATGACCCAGGTGTATTCTTTGGCATGAAACTGCCCAGCTTTTCCAACACTGCTTATTGAGTAGACTTACATAATCTTATTTCCTTTGTAAGTTAATTGACATTATATGCATGAGTTTTCTAGGTTTTTTCTGTTCCTTTGATCTGTGTATATGTTCTTACGTCAATCTATTGTTTTGATTACAGTAGCCTTGAAATCAAGGTGTGTCATGTCTTAAGCATTGATTCGGTTTGGTTTTGTTTGTTTTTTTTTAAGATAGCTGTGGCAACTCAGTCTTTTGTCCTTCCATACCAATTTTAGGATTTTTTTTAATGAAAAATGCCGATAGTATTTTGCTAAAGATTGCATAGACTATGTAGATTATTTTGGAGAGTAGACATTTCAACAAGGTTATTTTCCAATCCATGAGCATGGAATATCTTTCCATTTGTGTTACCTTTAATTTTTCTTCCCCCACTAATTCTAGTTTTCTTGTAGAGCTCTTTGGCTTCCTTGGTTAAGTTTATTTCTAGGTATCTTTTCTTAGTTCTTATATTTCATTAGTGTGTAGAAATGCAACAGATCTTTGTACAATGATTTTTGTTATGTAACTTCTAATTTTTTTTTTTGGTGTTTTCTATGTATGATGTCAGCTGTAGTGATCTTTTCACTTTTCCAATTTGGAGGTCATCTTTCTTACCTAATTCCTCTGGCTAGGACTCCCAGTACTATGTTGAGTAGAATTAGTTTTTCAAAAACAAAGGGTTTGCTTTATGTTCTAGAATGTAATGTTTTCAAAATGAAGTACATATACCTAAGGCAAATATATTTTGTAATGACTTGATAAAATCCTATACATGCTTGCTAAATCAAAAATACCTCAGGGCAAATATCTTAATAGGAAGATGTCAAAATACTCATTACTAGAGATCAGATTCTAACGTTAATTCTTTGAAAAGAGTGGAATGGAGTAATATCAGATCTGATGTTCTGCTCAGGCATCTGAGTAGTAGTAAAGGTTTAAGACAAACATTCTAAATTACAAATCATTTTAAGTTTATTTAAATTCCAGTTAACAGTGTAACAGTAGTTTCAGGTGTACAGTTTAGTGATTCAATACTTCATCACCTTGCGCTCATCTCAGCAAGTGCACTCTTTAATCCCCATCACCTATTTAACCCATCTGTCTACCCAGCACCCCTCTGGTAACCATCAGGGTGTTCTCTATAGTTAAGTCTGTTTCTTGGTTTGTCTTTCCCCCCTTAGCTCATCTGTTAATTTCCACATATGAGTGAAATTGTATGGTGTTTCTCAGTCTTAGAGTTATACCCTCTTTCCATCCATGTCATTACAGACGGTGGCGAAATTTCCTTTTTGTATGGCTGAGTAAAATTGCACTGCATATATATACATCATCTTTATCTGTTCCTTAAAGTTAAAAATAGAACTATTCTTCAGTCCAGCAATTGCACTACTAGATGTTTTTTGTTTTTTTGGTGTGGGCTTTTTTTTTAAACAAATTATCTCTAAAAACACAAAACATTGGCACCAATTTTAATATAGAATAATCAGATGAGGACAGTTAAGACATAGGAAGCATAAATGGAACTTCAGGGGCTAAATTGTATTTTTAGATCATATAGTCAGTATATATTTTTAATTAAGGATATAAAAGTTAAAACTGAGAATCTCAAAAGATAATGGAAGTCTTAAAAACTAAGAGCATGCAAACCCCAGAGGTAGTACTTGAAGTTTAAATCTCCATATTTGACTTAGATTGTTGAGAATGGCAGAGTATAGACCTCCAAAAATCCTCTCCTCCATAAAAACATTTCCAAAATTGTCAAACTTACTTAGAACTCTAGAAAATAACCAGAGACTTGAACAATCTGGAAACTTATTCAAGAAAAAACAAAACTGAATATTGGAGCAGTAAACTTTGGGGTATTCTAACTTGGTCTATTCAGTAGTCTTCCAACCTCTATCATAGTCTCAAATAGTTGTAATCACATGAAAGCTAGCAGCCCAACGGCCACCTGAAGGTCTGGAGCTCTTTCATTGTCCATTCTCAGACTAGCCATCATTTGACCTGTCTTGGTGGTTACTTCAGAATTGATTTGTAGAGTTTGCTTACCTTTCTTTGACCTGATTCAAATGTCTCCCAGTGTGAAAAGCCTTTTCTTGATTACAAAACAAACCCTTGCTATTGTTAAACGTTACATTTGTTTGAGTTTGGGAGAAGATTGCAGAGAAAAAAATCTAGGAAAAGAGCCTAAAAGCAAAATATGAATGCTTCCGAAAGCTCCAACATAGTCTTCAAACTGCAGAGGTCTTGTGCAAGCCTGGGTTGTGTGCATGCTCGGAAAGATGGAAGAAAGATTGAGTTTTTAATGTCTGGTTGGACTTGTGGCTCTGCTCAAGAATGAGGTGAAGGCTAAGTCAGAGTTCTGAACTTCCTGGCTGAATGTTGAAAGCACACCTCAGTATACCTACACATAAACATACCATAGTATACCTACCAGCTAAACCTGGGAGACTTAGTGGTTCCAGGCAAAATTATTAGGTGACCAATGAGCTGAGCAGAAACTTCAGTCAGGCGACAAGGAATACACTATTCAGTTCAAGATAGTCACTAAAATAAGTTTGGAGATTGTGGCAACTCTTGATTTTTACCATATTTCAATTTTTTCCTCCAAAAGGTATAAAGAAAAAAGGAAATGACCCAAAAGAAAATGAATAAAACCATCCCCCATGGAAGCCAAATGTTGGACTTAAAAGGACTTCTATTCTGCCTATTTAGACATATACAAAAACCAAAAATTAAGCATAAAGGAAGTATCTCCTGAAATCTGTCATAGCGATAGATTGTATTCTAAAGATTTTGTGATTGAAATGGCCAGAAGCAGGGGGTTGGGAAAATGGGTGAAGGGGTATGGGAGGGGCAGGCTTCCAGTTACAGAATGAATAATTCACCGGGGTGAAAGATACAGTGTAGGTAATAGAGTCAAAGATGATAGAACTGTGTGGGAAGAGATGGGAGCTACACTTGTGGGAGGGGAAAAAAATCTGGAGAAGCTCACCAGTGGGACTTGAGCCGTTACAAGAATCACCATTTTGAAGGTAGTTGACATTATCCAGTCAGAGGAACACAAAAATGAAAAATTGAGACTCAAAGACCCAGTGGACATAATTCAACATACCAACATGTGCATGATAAGTATTAGAGGAGGAAAAAGAAAACAAATACTTGAAGAAAATGGCTGGAAACTTTAAAAATGTGAGTAGGGAAATTAGGACCGAGCTGAGATCTAAGTACTCTGTGGCTTTCTCTAGATGGCCTGTTCTCCTGTGTTAAGTCTTTGTTTCAATGTCTTGGGACAGTGAGCACTCAGTGGTGCTTGTCCTAATTCTGAGGTCTGCTCAGTGTCCCTCCCTTGTTTTTCTCTATGCTGCCTCCCTCTTACTCATTCTTCCCTAGAAATGAACTTTACAAGAGGTTCATTCTTGAGTGTTTGCCTCACATTCTTTAATCTGAAACATGCAGGCCAAATAAACTTGGTGAGACACTCTTGATGCCTTGCCTACTCTTGATCCTCTGCAAATGGTTTTCCCACATTTGAAATGTTTCTGGCTTTACTAAGGGTATTCTCTGCTGACTGGATGGATCATAGTTGGGCAAATAGCCAGGCAAGGGAGAAGTCCCATGGAATTTACAGCAAAGGAGCACAGTTCAATAAATGAAAGATGGAAGTTGGTTGAGAAATAACTCAAACTTCCCACAGCTCACTTTAAAAATTGTGTAGTAGAGCTATTAGAAAACCTGGGAGGTTTAAAAAGATCAAAAGAACAGGAGAAAAAGAACAAGTAATGCAGACAGACCCAAAAAAGATTTAAACACATATACCAGTAATTATGTTAAATATAAATGGAGATAAAAATAGATATCTGATTTACTTCATTACTTTAAATTTAGATCAAATATAGAAGTAACCAGGAAAAATGCAATTTCAGCAAAAGCATGCAGAGGATATTGCAATTTAAGCCAATTAAAACCTACCAATGAAGTAATTTCCAAGGCCATATTTCAGTGTGGTCTACAAAACATAAACCCAAGTTTAAAACTTTCAGATAATGAACTTCACCTATCTTTGAGGCCAACATTGCCTTAATACCAAAACAAGACAAAGGGCATTTTTAAAATGGTAATTATCCCTCAGAACATAGATTATCTGCATTTCTAATGGAAATAAGATTATGAAGCTTGGAAACAGGATTCTAAAATATACATGAGGACATCAAAGGTTAAGAATAGCCAAGAAATCTAGGAGAAAATCTGTGGGAGAGCTTTCTCTATTCAATACTGTAGATTTTTTTTTAAGTTAGTGTAATTAAGATAGTGTGCTATATCTACTCAAGGATTAAAAAAAAATAGTGTAGGGCACCTGAGTGGGTCAGTCAGTTGGGCAGCTGCATTCAACTCAGATCATGGTCTTGGGGTCCTGGGATGGAGCCCTGCATGGGACTCCTTGCTTAACGGGGAGCCTGCTTTTCCTTCTCCCTCTGCCTCTCCTCCCTGCCCCACTTGTGCTTTCTCAAAATCTTAACAAAAAAACGTTAAAAAGAGGGGACTAGAATCCTACCCACGCCTGTTAAGATTCCAAACAGTTGGAACTGCTGATAAACGGATAGGTTNCTCCCTCTGCCTCTCCTCCCTGCCCCACTTGTGCTTTCTCAAAATCTTAACAAAAAAACGTTTAAAAGAGGGGACTAGAATCCTACCCACGCCTATTAAGATTCCAAACAGTTGGAACTGCTGATAAACGGATAGGTTAGAGTCTTCAATAAGCAGGAATTTGTTACTTGTATAACCATATTTTAAAAAGCCACCTACTCCACCTCGTACCAAATACGAGTGTTGTGATGTGAATAAAGTAGCATAACTTTCTCAATTCTAGAACATTTATAAACCTTAGGAAAAAGAGTAGAACTTACAGCATTAGCTGTAACTGAAAATATTAATTGCGCATAAGAACTTGTGCTTATCAAAGAACACTGAAAGCAAAAAGGCACACCACAGGGGCTAAGACCTATTTATAAATATATAAAACCAATAACGGTCTTACATTCAGAAAACCGTTCAAATGATTTGCAAGCACTTTTGAAAACAATTTGGCATAGGCTACTGGAGTTGAATTAATACTGATTCAGAAATCCTATCTGCTAAACCTATTTCCCTATAGAAATATATTCACACATGCACTGATATAAGTGCTTAAGGCAGTGTTATTTATAAAAACCACACTGGAAAATGTAATGGATACGTGTATTGTCCACTCCGTGGGATATAGCAATCACTCTAGTGGTAGTTCATGCAACTAAGCACATGATTCTCATAACAGCAAACCAAACACACAACCACACTTTCATAAAAGTAGTCACAATTAAACTGGTGTTGAACAGCTGGGATGGGGTAAAACCAGAAAAAGTGACTTTCTGTGAGTTGCTGGGGGGCTGGTGTGGGTAGTGGTGAGGCTAGTTACTGCATGGGCACTAGATAGAAGGGTTTATGAGAACCTGGCACTTGGGTATGTTGACATGTGGTCACCTGTGTTTGTGATAATGCAGTACATTCTCTTCTTGCCAGTTTCGAGATAGTGATTTGTGTCAGGAGTTGCATGAAGTGTTGAGAATACACATTATGAAACAATGACCACAACAAAAGCTTAGTTAACTTAGAGCATCTTCTATACATAAAAATGAATGTAAGTTACCTGTTTTCTTTCCTTGGAATGAGAATTCAGGATTTGCTCCCAGCAACTTGGACGTGCATCACACAGCGGTAATAAGTATAGTCACTTTATATATTACATTCTTACTGCTTGCTTAGCCTAGAGTTGAAAGCTTCTGCCTTTTGACTACCTTTCTCCTTTCCCTGACCCCTGTCTCTGGTAATCACAAATCTGATGTTCTTAATGAGTTGGCTTTCGTTTTTAGATTCAAACTGTAAATGAGGTCATACAATTTTTCCTCTGGCTAATTTTGTTTAGCCTAATACCCTCAAAGTCTGTTGGTGGTGCAAATGATAGCATTTTTTTTTTCATTTTTTGACTGATTAATTCTCTGTGGGATGGGTGTATATATCATAACTTCATTATCCATTTATCTGTTAATGGATAAATTCTTTTCACACCTTGGCTGTTGTAACTAATGCTGCTATGAACATGGGGGTGCAGATCTCTTGGGTTTAATGTTTTCATTTCCTGGGAACGTATTCCCAGAAATAGGATTGCCAGATCATAGGGCAGTTCTATAATTTTTTGAGGATTGTTTTCCATGGTGGATGTACTAGTTGACAATCTCACCAACAGTGTGCAGGAGTTCACATTTCTCAACTTTGCCAGCATCTGTTACCTCTTGTCTGGCTTATAACTCTTCTAACAGGTGTGAAGCGATACTTCATTGTGGTTGTGACCTGTTTCTGAATGACTACTGGTTAAGCATTTTTCATTTACCTGTTAGATGATCAGTATAGTATTTTTAGGAGAAATGTCTATGCTGGTTTGCCCATTTTTAATTGGATTTTTTCCCCCTGCTGTTCTGTTGGAGTTCTTTGTACTTCATGTTACTCCTTATCAGATACGGTCTGTAAATATTTTTTTTTCCATTCTTTGTTACCTTTTCACTTTGTTTTTCTGTGTAGATGTTTTTTTAATGTAGTTCCTCTTGTTTTTTGTTACTTATGCTTTAGGTGTCCTATCTCAAAATTCATTGCCAAAACCTATGTCAAGGAGGGTTTTTTGGTTTGGTGTTTTGTTGTTTTTTCCCTATGATTTCAGATCTTTAAGTTTTCAATCAATTTTCAGTTAACTTTTGTGAGCTATGTGAGATAGTTGATTCTTTAACATGTGTGCATGTAATTTTACAGGACCATTCATTGAAGAGTGACTTTTTCCTTCTAGTGTTCTTTGCTCTCTTGTCAAATACTACTTGACTATATATGTTTGGGCTTCTTTCTAAGCTCCATTGTGTTCCGTTGATCTGTATGTTTTATGCCATGACCATACTGTGCTGATGATTAGCTTTACTGTATACCTTTAAATCAAGAAAGTTGATGCCTCCTGCTTTGTTCTTTCTGGGGATTACTCTAGATATTTAGGGTCTTTCCTGGTTCCATATAAAATTTAGAACTGATTCCTTAAAATTTTTTCAAAAAAGATACTTTTTCTAAGATTCTGAAAAATATTAAATGGGATGGCCCTTAAGCTTCAAGTGGTGAATAGAACAGAAGAATAGGTAAGAGAAGTAGAGATAGGGACTTATTAAGAGGAAGGAGGAGGGGGGAAAAAAAAACCCAAATTACTAAAATTACTTCAGAAAAAACAATTTCTAAAAATTTAACACTTTAATATTCCCAAGATATTACATTAAGTATAGTGTCTATCCCTCTATAGTCTATGTTCTGATATCCGTTCACACAGATACTAAATCCCAGTTCACATGCCACATCTTCCATGAAGTCTTCCTGCTGACTCTTTAGAAGTAACGTCTCCATTCCCCTCAAATTCCATTATCTGGAGTTATATCATTTTTATTTTATTTACATAAAGTTTAAATGCACATCAAATGTTTAATGCTATATATGGCACTTTTTTCTTTTAAGATTTTTTAAATTTGGCAGAAAGGGAACATAAGCAGGGGGAGTGGGAGAGGTAGATGTAGGCTTCCTGCTGAGCAGGGAGCCTGATGATCAAGCTCACTCTTAGGACATGAGATAATGACCTGAGCTGAAGGCAGATGCTTAACCAACTGAGCCACTCAGGCATCCCTATTTGCCACTCTTTACAAACACTAGCCCTCACAAAACCTTGTGAGTTTGGAAATGACCCCATTTTATAGATGAGAAAACAAGGTTCAGAGAGGTTAGGTAGTTGCCAAAGATCATATACCAAGTTATTGGTAGACCCAGGAATGTTAAGTTTTTAAGTTCCTCAATACTGAATATTCCAAACAAATATTCTTGTGAAAATACATTTTTGATTAAGCATTTATCATTAGACTTATTAGAACACCATAAATATATCCTGAATTCCCAACGGTAGTGTCTCTAATGATATGATCAGAGAATGCAGTGGCTCTGTCCTAATGAAACTGAAGTGGGAATGGGAAGCCTTGCCCTCTCTGCCTTGAAACACTTCTTCAGAACAGTCTGAAAATTGCTAGCTTCTACCCAAAGGTTCAGTTTAAATGGCAGAGTCAAGCAGCTGGTGTTTGACCATCTGTCTTGACAGATTATAATACATGCAAAAGTTATACATACATATAAGTGAATTAAGTTATTTTGGAGGTGTAGGGCAATTATAGTCAAAAGACAAATTTGAGTCACCCTCTCCATTTATTGTACATCTTTGGAATTTTGAGTCTTTTTTCCTCACCTAAACAGATATGAAACAAAAACTCAGATGGAGGGGTATTGCACAAAATACACTGTACTCCTAAAAATGCCAGGGTTGTGAAAGATAAAACCTGAGGACTTGAAGACTAAGGAGACAAAATGGAATAAAATCTGATTTCAAATTTTCTTTCTATAAATGGCAATATGGGGACAGTTGTCAAAATTCGAATGTCTATAAACTAGCTAATAGAATGTTAATTTTCTGATTTTGAAAGTTATGTGGTGGTCATGTAAATTATGCTTGTTTCTGGAAAATATGCATTGAAATATTTAGAGGTAAAGGACAACTTTCAAACCCGTTCACAAGAAAAGCAAACACATGTAAAGCAAATGTTAAATGTGAGCAGCTGGAAAATATGCAAATTCTTTGTGCTACTGCAACTTTTAAGACAATTATGTTGAAATGCTTTTTACAATGGAGGGATACCTGCTTATGCACATCATAGAATTTTGGGAAAGATCAAGTAAAATCTCATGGGTAAAAAAAAATCTTGATAGGGACTGCATTAAATCTATAGAATTTTGGTAAAAACATTTTTTAACAATACTCTTCTTCACATGAATGGCCATTTGACCTTCTTTCATCAATGTCTTAAGTATTCAGAGCAGAGTTCTTTCACCTTCTTGATGAAGTTTATTCCTAAGTGTTTTTATTTTTATTAGAACTTGAGCTGTGTGGGGGGCAGAGAGCAAGGGAGAAGCTGACTTCATACTGAGCAGGGAGCCTGATGCAGGGCTCCAGGATCGTGACCTGAGCTGAAGGTAGTTTAACCAAGTGATCCACCCAGGTGCCCGAGTGTTCTGTTTTCAGTGTTAGAGAAAATCCCATTCTTCTTCAGATAAATTGAACAGAAATGCTGTTTGTGCAAGGTTACTCTTTATTTCCTTAATTGAAAGTGGCCTATCCATAAGTAAGTTCCTAAGGCTGTTTGAGATCATCAGCCTATGTTTTCTTTAGGGGTTATAGGGTTTCCAATATCACATTAGGTCTTATATTCATTGTGAGTTTTTGGTCCAGTTTCATTCTTTTGTCATGTAGTTGTCCAGTTTTCCCAGTACCATTGTTTTGAGGAGATGGTCTTGTCCCCATTGGATATTCTTGCCTCCTTTGTTATAGAGTGACCATGTGCGTGGCTCTATTTCTGGGCTCTGTCCTATTCTACTGATCTAGGTCATTTTGTGCTAGTACCACACTGTTCTGATTACTAAAGCCTTGCAATATATATTAAAACAGAATTATTACTCCTCCAGCTTTGTTCTTTATCAAGATTGCATTGGCTATTTGAGGTCATTTGTGGTTCTATACAAAACTTGGGATTAGGGCGCCTGGGTGGCTCAGTGGGTTAAAGCCTCTGCTTTCGGCTCAGGTCATGATCTCAGGGTCCTGGGATCGAGGCCCGCATCGGGCTCCCTGCTCAGCGGGGAGCCTGCTTCCCCCTCTCTCTCTCTGCCTGCCTCTCTGCCCCCTTGTGATCTCTCTCCCTCTGTGAAATAAATAAAATCTTTAAAAAAAATGGTAAGACCATTAGTTTTAAAAAAAAAAACAAAACAAAAAAAACTTGGGATTATTCTAATTCTGTGGAAAAAAATTGGTATTTTGATAGGGATTCCATTGAATCTGTAGGTTGTTTTGGTCAGTGTGGACATTTCAATGATACTTTCAATCTGTGAGTATGGTGTATCTTTTCATTTATTTGTATTGTCCTCAGTTTTTCCTCACCTTAATTTTTAGGTGTTTTACCTTCATGGCTAAACTTAATTTTAGGAATTTTATCCCTTTGTTGTCGTTGTAAATGGGATCAGTTTATCTTCTACTTCACTGTAGTGTATAGAAGCAACAGATTTCTGTACTCTAACTCTGTATCCTGCAACTTTACTGAACTTATCAGTTCTAATAGTTTTTGATGGACTCTCTAGGGTTTTTTTAAATATAGTGTCATCTACAAACTGATAATTTTTCTTCCTTACTGATGTGCATGTTTTTTGATTGCTGTGGCTAGGACTTCGAAGTACCATGTTGAAGTGGTGAGAGTGATGGGGGGGCGGGGAACTGTCAGCTAATACCTATTATCATCCTCAGTGGTGGAAAAAGTGGGTTTTTCATATGTGGATTTCATTATGTTGAGGTATGTTTCATATAAACTTATTTTGTTGAGGGTTATGAGTGGACATTGTTTTGCCAAATGTGTTTTCTGCATCTGTTGATATGGTTTTTATCTTTTGGTGGAATGTGATGTAACATATTGGTTG
Organism: Ailurus styani; assembly: GCA_002007465.1. Classification (NCBI taxonomy): domain Eukaryota; kingdom Metazoa; phylum Chordata; class Mammalia; order Carnivora; family Ailuridae; genus Ailurus; species Ailurus styani. Next base: position 352,082 of record LNAC01000327.1, on the reverse strand, counting down.
GAAGATACTGAACCACTCTTGTATCCCTAGAACAAATCACTTTATCTTGGTGAATAATTTGTTTAATGTATTGAATTTGGTTTACTAATTTGAGGATTTTTGAATCCATATTCATCAGGTATTGCCTTACAGGGTTTTGGTTTTTTTTCTTTGGTTTGTAATGTTTTTGTCTGATTTTGGTATCAGAGCAATGTTGGCCTTGTATAATGAATTTGGAAGTTTTCCTTATTTATTGGAATAGTTTGAGAAGAATAACCATTACTCTTTAAATGTTCATTAGAATTCACCTGTGAATCCATCTGGTCTTGGACTTTTGTTAAGCTTGAGTGATCCAATTTAATTACTAGTAATTGCTCTGTTCAAATATTCCTGATGCAATTTTGAAAAACCATTTTTAGGAATTTATCCATTTCTTAGGTTTTCCAGTTTGCATGTATTTCTGTAGTACAGGTGGCTTCTTTTCCCTTTTTACGTCTGATTCCTCTTTTTCATGACTCTAACTAAAGGTTTATCTTTATTCAAAGAACCAGCTCTCATGGGCGCCTGGGTGGCTCAGTGGGTTAAAGCCTCTGCTTTCGGCTCAGGTCATGATCTCAGGGTCCTGGGATCGAGGCCCGCATCGGGCTCTCTGCTC
>LNAC01000327.1:302959-351388 GCA_002007465.1 Ailurus styani | reverse complement strand
CCCTGTCTCTCTGCCTGCCTCTCTGCCTACTTGTAATTTCTCTCTCTGTGTCAAATAAATCTTTAAAAAAAAAAAAAAACCAGCTCTTGGTTTTGTTGATCTTTTCTGTATTGCACTCATTTCTGCTCTAATTTCCTTCTAAATTTTGGCATTGTCTTTCTAGCCCTTTTATTTTTTAAAGATTTTTGACAGAGATGCAGCAAGAGGGAACACAAGCAGAGGAGATTAGGAGAGGGAGAAGCAGGCTTCCCACCAAGCAGGGAGCCTGACATGGGTCTTGATCCGAGGATCGTGGGATCATGACCTGAGCTGAAGGCAGACGCTTAATGACTGAGCCACTCAGGTGCCCTTTCTAGCCCCTTTAAATGTAACATTATGTTGAGTCTTTTCTTGTTTGAGGTTGGCCTGTCATCGCTATAAACTTCTCTCAGTACTTTTTGCTATGCCCCAAAGGTTATGAACTGTTTCCATTTTCATGTCTTCCTGTTTTGTTTTTTTGATTTCTTCATTGACCATTTGGTCATTGAGTATCCTGTTTAGCCTCCATGTGTGTTTTTGTCCCCCCCCCTTTTCCTCTTGTAACTGATTTCTGGTTCCATATATATTTTTAAAAGATTTTATTTATTTGACAGATCGCAAGTAGGCAGAGAGGCAGGCAGAGAGAGAGGGGGAAGCAGGCTCCCCACTGAGCAGGGAGCCCCATGTGGGGCTTGATTCCAGGACCCTGAGATGACCTGAGCTGAAGGCAGAGGCTTTAACCTGCTGAGCCACCCAGGTGCCCCTGGTTCCATATTTTTGTCAGAAAAGATGCTTAGGTAGGGTCTCTTGCTGGCTTGGTTAGACACCCAACTCTTGTTTTTAGCTCAGGTCCTGGTTTCGGGGTTGTGGGCTCTGCACTCAGTGCAGAATCTGCTTGAGATTCTCTCCCTCTGCCCTTCTCCCTGTTCACACTCACTCTCTAAAAGTCTTAAAAAAAAAAAAAATTTTTGACATAATTTCAGTCTTTAAGGAGACTTGTTTTGTGGCCCGACATGTGATCTATCCTGGAGAAGGTTCCCTGTGCACTTGGAGAATGTGTATTCTGTTGGAATGTTCCATGTGTAATCTGTCTGGTCTAATGTGTGTCACTCAAAGCCACTGTTTCCTTATTTTTCTGCCTGGATGACCTAGCTGTTGATGTAAGTTGTATGTTAAGATCCCTTACTACTATTGTACTATCCATTTTTCCCTTTGTCTGCTAATATTTAGGTGCTCCTATGTTGGATGCATAGATACTTAAAATTGTTACATACCCTTTTTTTTACTGTTCTGTTAACATTATGTAATGCCGTTTATCTCTTGTTACAGTCTTAGTTTTGAAATCTGTTTTGTCTGATGTAAGTATTGCTACCTTTGACTTTCTTTCACTTCTATTTTAATCTTTCCCATCCCTTCACTTTTAGTCTGTGTCTTTAGGTCTGAACTGGGTCTCATGTAGGCAGCATGTAGATAGGAGTCTTCATTTAGTCTTTGTCTTTCAATTGGAGTTTATAGACCATTTACATTTGAAGCAATTATTGATAAGTACATAATTCTTTTTAACTAGTTTGGCATTTCTCCGTTTTCCTCACTTTAGTGTTTGAATTCCTTTAATTTCTATGTATAAAATGTTTTTGATACCATCAGGTTTATGTATATAAGTATATTCACTTAGATTTGAACACATTCTAAAAGCACTGAATTTGGACTTCCCCCACCCCACATTGTACATTTATATATTTTACACCTTTATTTACTATTTTTATAATTGATTTTACTACGTTTGTGTGCTAATCTCTATGGGCTTTATAAGTGATTAATCTCTTCCCTTTACTGTGTTTGCTATTACCTATAAATTCTTTCATAATTCTCTTAATTACAATCTTTCCCCCCCCCAACTTAAAGAATTCTCTTTAACACTTTTGGTAAAGATGGTTTAATGATGAACTCTAACTTTTGTTTAGGAAACTGAATTCTCAGTGGTAAGCTTGCTGGGTAGAGTATATTTGGTTGTAGGTGTTTTCCTTTCAGCACTTTGAATATACTATACCATTTTCTTGCCTGCAAAGTTGCTGTTGAGAAATCAGCTGATTTATGGGGTTTCCACTTGTACGTAACTATTTGCTCTTGCTGATTTTAAAAATACCTTAAATTTTGCCATTTAAAATTTCTGTGTGGACCTCCTTGAGTGCACTATATTGGGGTCCTCTATGACCCCTGACCATTCTTAGCTATTAAGTTCTCTATCGCCTTCCCCCTCTCTTCTAGGATCCCTATAATGTGACTGTTACTCTGCTTGATGGTGTCTGCTTTCCTTAACCTTTTATCACTTAGTATTTTTGCCGTTGTTTCTGTGCTTCCCATTACCTTACCTTCCTGATGGCTGATCCCTTCTTCTTTGTATCTGTTGACTTTCTTCCTTTAGTGTCTTCTATTGAATTCTTGAGCTCTGATCCTTTTATTTTGTCTTTGTTGAAATTGAGTTCAGTTTTCTCAAGTCCAATGAGTAATTTTATGACCATTATTTTGAATTCTTTATCAGGCATATTGGTTGTCAGTTTCATTTAGCTCTTATGCTGTGATATTTGTCGTCTTTTCATTTGGTACATGTTCCTGTTTCCTCATCTCTTCTAACTCTCTCTACCGGGCCAGCTACAACTCGTGGTCTTGAAAGTAATAGTCTGTGTGGAAGAGGTTCTGTGGTGTCTTGTAGCATTACATTGCCTCTTCCCCCATTATCGGGAACAGGTGTTAAACAGTTGTGTCCCCTGTGAAGGCTGCATGTGCACTTTTGTGTGCCTGAGCCATGATTGCCTTGAGCTCATCTGGCTGTAGTGACCCACTTTACCTACTTTGGGTCCCCTGGGAAAGGTTTGCTCTCCACACTGTTGACAAGCCTGTCTGTAGTGGCCATGGGCTCATGGGTGGATGGGACCAGCACTCTCCTTAGCTTTTTCCCATTAGCCTCCCTGAAGCAGCCACACACAAGGTCAGGGCTTATTTCCTGTGCATCCAGCTAAGGGACTTATCTGCAGGAACTGCAGGTAGGTTGGTGTGTGGAATTAACACCCCACTTCCCCATGGTAGGAGTGATGCTCATCCCCACACGTGCTGCCTGCCAGGTATGGAGGAACAGGAGTTGTGCTGGAGGGACTCTTGGCAAGGTAGTTGGATAGGGTGGGTCAAGTGGGGGAAGGCTGGGGAGGATGGGGCATGTGTCCACCTATCTAGAATGAGGAAGAGAAATGGTACCTGTATGCATATATATATATATATATATACACACACATATATATATAAAATATATAATGTATGTGTATATATATGTGTGTATGTATACACGTATGTATATACGTATATATAATGTATATATATAATATGTATATAATTTTTTTTCCCCCTGAGAAATCTGATCTTTGCTCCTGGTACACATTCTAGGGTTAGGTGATAAATCTCCTCCACATACCCCCACAGGTGCTTTGCAAACTGCTGCTTTTGTGGTGGGTTTTGGGCAAGTTAGTATGCTGATTAAGGGCGGGGATTCAGTTTTCAATTGCCCTCCAGTTCTCCTGGAGTTAAGCCCCAGCAGTGTTTGAAGCCAGAAATTATGGGGACTTGTCTGCTAGTGTGGGTCCCTAGTGGCAAGGATGCCGGATAGGTAGGGTCTGATCCCCTTCTCTGTGCTTGTGATATCCCTCCTGTTTGTGGCTAGATTTGCTGGTGCTTTCCTTCCCAACAGTATCCTTTTTTGATGTGGCCTTCTATATGATTAGCTGTGGAAGGTCTGTTCTGCCAGTATTCAGGTTAGTTTTGGTGGTTTTTGTTAGGTGCATATATGTAGCTGTTGCCTTTGAGGTAGGAGGTGAGCTCAGCTTCTCCCTCCTCTCCCATCATCCCCAAACTCAGAGGTTCATTTGCTCTTCGATTCCTTAAGGAATACAGCTGGGTTGTTTGGGATTTTTCTTATTCATATAGGCGTGTATTGTTATAAGCAAACCTTTTCAAACTCTTGCTGCATCCCATAAGTTTTGGTATGTTTTCATTTGTCCAAGATTCTTGATTTCCCTTTCAATTTGATCCATTGGTTCAGGAGAGTGTTTAACTTCCATGTGTTTGTAAATTGTCCAATTTTTGTTACTGATTTCTAGTTTCATGCCATTGTGGTTATAATTTCAATCTTGAGTTTGCTAAGACTTGTTTTGTGGCCTAACATGATCTACCCTAGAAAATGTTTCATATGTCCTTAAGATTATATCCTGTTGATACAGTACACTCTCTTTGGGTTAGGTCCATTTGCTCTATACTGTCTGAATTTTCTCTTTGGATGATTTAACCATTGATAGTAGGATATTAAAGTCCCTATTATTGCTATTTCTGCTTTTGGTGGTATAATTTATGTATTCAGGTGCTTCTATGTTGAGTACATAACAATTACTGTATTTTGATGTAATTACTGTTTTATTATTACATGATGACTGTTCTTGCTACCATTATTAAAGTCTGTTTTGTCATGAGTAGGGTTATGTCTGTTACCATTTGTTTGAAACCTCTGTTTGAAATCATCCCATTACTGTCAGTTTTGAGTGTGTCCTTAAGACTAAAGCATCTCCGGTAGGCAGCGTATCTTTGGATCTTGTTTTCTTTCTTAACCATTCATTCTGTGTCTTGATGACAGAAGGTGATCATTTTACATTTAACACAATTATTGGTAAGATCTTTTGCCATTTTAATTGTTTTTTATGGTTGTTTTGTAGATCCATTCTGTGGCTCGTATCCTGCTGTCTTTTGATATCTTTTGGTATCTGGATGCTTTGGTTATTGTTCCTTTGTGTACTTCATGTTTTTCCTCTGTGATTTCTATGAGGCTTACATAAAGTATCTTTAAAATTTAAGTCCCTAAGTTTTTACACTTTCCACTCATTTTAGATTTAGTTTTTTTTCCACATTGTGTAACAGAATAATGTAGTTAATGGCTACTTTTACTACAATTAACTTTTTTAAAATTTATTTTTTTCAGTGATCAAGAGTCATTGTTTATGCACCACACCCAGTGCTCCATGCAATAGGTGCCCTCCTTAATACCCACCACCAGGCTCACGCATCCCCTCCCCACCCCTCCATAACCCTCAGCTTGAGTCCACAGTCTCTCGTGGTTTCTCCTTTTCCGATTTACCCCAATTCACTTTAAAGTTAAAAGTAAGCTACATATCACCATTATAATACTTCTGAATCTGACTGTATATTTACCATTACCCATGGCTTTTTACTTCTTTGTTTTTATAATGTTAATTAGCATCATTTTATTTCCACTGCAAGAACCCTCCTTTGCATTTTCTGTGTGGCAGGTCGGTGAATTATTCTGCTTGTGTGTGGGAAAGTCCTTGATCTCTTCATTTCTGAAGGACTGCTTCATAGGGTATCGACTGTGTTGATGTTTCTTCTTTAAATATTTACAATAATTCATAGCATTCTCTTCTGAAAAGTTTGTTGAGGAATCTGCCTAAAGTTTTATAAGGGTTCTCTAGTATGTGATTACTTTTTGCTGCTTTTAAAATTCCTTTTTGAATTTTGACTATTATGTGTCACAATAGCATTATTTGGGATAAACCTATTGGGGTCTCTTGGGCCTTTTGGATCTGGATGTCTGTTTCTCTGCCCACATTTGGGAATTATTGCTTCAAATATACTTCCTGCCCTTTTCTCCTCCTAGAATTCTCATAATGTAATTTTTACATTGTGTCCCATAATTCCCATAGACTTCACTTTTTTCTCTATGCTCCTCTCATTGCTGGATAACATCAAATGTGTTTTTCAGGTACTGATCTCTATATGGGTATCTTTCTGCTTTTGAAGCTCTCCAGTGAATTCTTAATTTAGTTGTACTGTATTTTTCAGACCTAGTTATTTTTTTCATAATTTCTATTTCTTTGAACTTTTTTTGAGTAGAAAAAACGAGTGTTTAAATCCAATGTAGTTAATATACAGTATTAGTTTCAGGTGTGCAATACAATGGTGGAGAATTCTATATATTACTCTGTGCTCACCAAAAGAAATGTATTCTTAATCTCTATCACCTATTTCACCTATTCCCCCCCTACTACATCCCCTCTCATGACCCTATGTTCCCTATAGTTAAGATACTGGGTTTATTTCCCCGCCCCCCTTGTTAAGTGATTTCACTCATTTGGAGTTTAAGAAATTGTCTTTCTGACTTCACTTAGTATTTTCTAGCTCCATCCATGTTGCTGCAAATGACAAGACTTTTCTTTTTTATGGTTGAATATTCCTCTGTGTGTGTGTGTGTGTGTATCACATCATCTTGTGTTTGCTTTGGCACAAATATACATGCTACATCATATTTATCCACTTACCTATTTATGGACGCTTGGGTTGCTGTCATAGTTTGGATATTGTGAACAATGCTGCAGTAAATACAGGGATACATATATTCTTTTGAATTAGTATTTTTGTACTTGGGTAAATACTCTGGAGTGAAATTACTGGATCGTAGGATAGCTCTATTAACTTTTGAGGAACCTCCATACTGTTTTCTGCAGCGGCTGCACCGATTTGCTTTCTCACCAACAGTGCGCAAGGGTTCCCCTTTCTCCACATCTTTAGCACTCATATGTGGTTTTGATTTTAGCCATTCTGATAGGGGCAAGGTGGTGTATCACTGTAGCTATGATTTGCATTTCCCTAGTGATCCTTTTTTCATGTGTCTGTTGGCCATCTGAATGTTCCTGGAGAAACATCTCATGTCCTCTGCCCATGTTAATCAGATTGGTGTGTTGGGTTGTTTTTGCTTGTTTTGAGTGAATTGTAGAAGTTATTTAAATATTTTGAACACTAGCCTTTTATTGGATGTCATTTGCAAATAACCCTTCACATTCCATGGGTTTTTTAGTTTTATTGATCCCTTTGATGTGCAGAACTTTTAATTTTGACATCCCCAGTTTATTTCTGCTTTTATGTCCCTTGCCTTGGAGACTAACCTAGAAAGATGTTGCTTCAGCCAATGTCAGAAATGACTGTGCCCTTTTCTACTATTTATCTGATTTCAGGTCCCACATTTAGGTCTTTAATCCATTTTGAGGTTTTTTTGTATATGACATAAGCACATGGTCCAGTTTCATTCTTTTACATTTAGCTGGCCAGTTTTCCCAATACCATTTATTAAACAGACTGCCTTTTCTCCCATTGCCTATTCTTGCCTCTTTTTGTAGGTTGACAAATAATGGTGGGTTTACTTCTGGGGTTAATATCCTGCTCGTGTGTGTGAGTGCCTGTACCACACTGTTTTGATTACTATAGCTTACAATAAGACTAGAAATCTGGAGTTGATAGCTCCAGCTTTTTTTGTTCTTAGGATTACTTTGACTATTCTAGTTCTTTTGTGGTTCCATAAAACTTTTAGGATTACTTGGTTCTGTAAGAAATACTGTTGGTATTTTGATAGGGCTTGAATTAAACCTATAGATTGCTTTGAATAGTATGGACATTTTAACCAGTACTATTCTAATCCCTGAGCATTAACTATCCTTCCATTTCTTTGTGTCTTAACTTCCATCAGTGTTTTATAGTTTTCAGAGTACAGATTTTTCACTTTGGTTAAGTTTATTTCTAGGTATTTTTATTTTGGGGTAATTATAAATGAGATTAATTTCTTCCTGCTGCTTATTCTGTAGAAATGTAAAAGCTTTTCTTTACTTTTTTTTTTGTATCCTGCAAGCTTAATTTGTGTATAAGTTCTGGGTTTTTTCTTTGTGGAGTCTTTAGGATTTTCGGTATACAGTATCATGTCATTTGCAAATGAGTTTTAGTCCTTACCAATTTGGATAACTGTTAAGACTTTTTTTTTTTGGTCTGATTGCTATGACTATTTCCAGTACTATGCTAAAGTGGTGGGAGTGGAAATCTTTGTCTTGTATGCTACTTTAGGGGAAAAGCTGTTTTTCCACCACTGAGTATGAAGTCAGCTATGGGTTTTCCATAGATGGCCTTTATTATTTTGAGGTATGGTCTCTCTAAACCAACTTTGTTGAATGAGGTGTTTGTTTTTTTTTTTAATCATGAACATATGTTGTCTTTTGTCAAATTTTCTGCACTTATTGAAATGACTTAATGTGATGTATCACACTGATTTTGTGAATGTTGAACAACCCTTGCCTCTTGGGAATAAATCCTACTTGATTTTGTTGAGTGTTTTTTTAATGTATTCTTGGATTTGGGTTGCTAATATTTTTAAGATTTTTGCATCTGTTTATCATAGATATTGGTCTATAGTTCTATTTTTGTAATGACTTTATCTGGTTTTGGTATGAGGATAATGGCTGCTCTCATAGACTGAAATTTAAAAGCTCATTTTTTGGATGAGCTTGAGAAGAATAAGTATTTACTCTTTTCACTTATTGGTAGAATTCACCTGCAAAGCCATCTTGTCCTAGATTTTGACTTTTGGGGAGTTTGATTACTGATTCAGTTACATTGCTGATAAAGGTCTCTTCAAATTTTCTATTCCTGATTCATCATTGGAAGGTTGTGTTTCTAGGCATTTACCCACTATTTTTTCCTAGGTTTTCCAATTTGTTGGCATATAACTTTCATAATACTCCCTAATCACCCTTCCTGTTCTCTTCCCTTTGATTTCTGATTGAGCAGCCCCCTCCCTTTGTTTGAGTCTGGGTAAAATTTTATCAATTTTTGATTTCAAAGAACTAGCTCCTGGTTTTATTGTTCTTTACTGTTAGTTACTATTTCTGTTGCAATGTTTATTATTCTATTGGTTTGGGGTTTTGTTCTTTTTCAAGCTCCCTTAAGTGTTAGGTTGTTTTGAGATTTTTTTTTTTAAGGTAAGCTTGTATTGCTATAATCTGTCAGAACAGCTTTTGATATATCCCAACGATATAGGGCTATTTTCATTTTCACTTGTCTCTATGTATTTTATTTCCTCTTTGATTTCTGGGTTGACCCACTTGTTCTTTAGTAGCACATTAAACAGCATGTTGTTTAGCTTCCATGTATTTGCGGTCTTCCCAGACTTCCTTCTTGTGGTTGATTTCTAGTTTTATAATGTGGTCAAAGAAGATATGTGATGATTTTGATTTTTTCAATTTACTAAAAACTGTTTTGTGGCCTAACACATGATGTATTCTGGAAAATGTTCCATGTGCATTTAAATGTGTCTTCTAGAATGAATATTCTGAATGTATTGGTTAAATTCTTGTCCAATGTGTCACTGAAAGCCACTGTTGCCTTGCAGGTTTTCTGTTGGGATAATCTCTCAATTGATGTCACTGGGCTGTTAGTCTCCTATTCATTATTTTCTTTGTTAGCTGCTTTATGCATCCAAGTGCTAACATGTTATGTGCATAAATATATCTTTTTGATTGTCTCTTGTTTGTCTTTGTTTTCAAGCCTGTCTGGTCTAAGTATTGCTAATCTAGTTTTCTTTTGACATCATTTACATAAATTCTTTTCCATTCCTTCACTTTCAATCTGCAGGTGTCTTTAGATGTGAAAGGAGTCTCTTGTAGATAGTGTATAGATGGGTCTTGTTTTTGTTTTTATCCCTTCTATCACCCTATGTCTTTTGACTGGAGCATTTAGTCCATTTACATTGAGTAACTATTGACCCATATGTAATTATTGCCAGTTTACTTGTTTTATGGTTTTTTGTAGTTCTGTTTCATCTTTCATAGTTAGCTGCATTATCCTTTATCAATTTTTTTGCGTATCACTGGCTTTTGATTTGTGGTTATCATTAGGTTTATATGTAACATCCTATACATATAGCAGTCTATATTAAGCTGATGGCTGATTATGTGACCCCATTCTTCTTTCCCCCCATTTTAGGTATAGAGTGTAAAAATTACATCCTTCTTTTGAATCCCTTGAATAGGTTTTATAGATTTAATTCTGCTTTTGTATGTCTACATTTTTTTTCCCCCTGTTCTGTCCACTCAGTCCCCTAGTGCCCTTGAACATTTCTTTGTAGGGCTAGCTTAGTGGTGATTCCTCTGACTTTTGGGAAACTCTTTCTCCTATTGTAAATGATATCCTTGCTGGATAAAATATTTTAGTTGCAGGTTTTGTGTTTTTTTTTTTTCAGTGTTTTGAATTTTCATGTAACTGCCTTCTCGCCTGCAAAATTTCTGCTGAAAAAATGCTTGATAGCCTTATGGGGTTTCCCTTATATGTAACAGTTTTATTTTCTCCTGCTTTTAAAATTCTCAACTATTTTTTTCTTCCATTTTAATTGTGTTTTGGTGAGGAGCTCAGTGGCTTGATTTTTGTTGGTATCTCTGCCTCCTGGATCTGGACTTGTTTCCCCAGATAAGGGAAGTTTTCAGTTATTTCTTCAAATTTTCTTCCCTCTTCTCTTTTCTCCTCCTAGGATCCTACAATGTGAATATTACATTTGATGGGAGTCACTGAGTTCCCTAAGTCTGTTATTTTGCACAGTTTATCTCGCCTGCCCACCTTGATTACTTTCCATTACTCTGTCCTCTAGGTCACTGATTTCTTTAGCCTATTTATCTCCTGTATTAATTTTAGTGTTTTTCATTTAAGGGTCTTGCTGATGTCCTCCACTCTTTTCTCAAGTCCAATAAGTAGCTTTATAATCACTACTTTAAATTCTCAGACATATTACTTATCTGTGTTTCACTTAGGTCTTCTGCTGTGATTTTTGTCCTGTTCTTTCATTTGGGACATTTTAATGTCTCATTTTCTGTGTGTTGGGAAAGTCCTCTAGGTCTCCTGCTTGAAAGTAGTGGCCTTATGAAAACAAGATCCTATAGTGCCCTGCAGTGAGATGTCCCCTCTTCAGTGGAACCCGACACTGAAAGGGTGTTTCCTATGTGCGTTGTGTGAGCTCCGAAGTTGTGCCTGAGGTGTGTTTTTGTTTTGTTTTTCCAGTCCAGTCATCTGCAATAGCTCTCTTAGTCCATTTGGGGCAGTGTTTGGTCCCTGTGGTTTTGTGGGCCAGTCAGGGCCCACTTTTCACTTGAGTTAGACCAGGCATTTGCCAGAGATGGAGTACACCAAATTGCAGGTGTCTGCCCTGTGTTGTCCTCTAAGAAGCTTTTGTTGGTGGACAGGGCCTGCAGTGAGGCCAGTTGTCTGCCCCTAGCCCATTGTGGGGTTCCAGTCTGCTGGTATGTGTGATTATCTTTTCCTCTGTCTGGGTTACAAGACACTTGGGAGTGGTGCTGGCCCCTGTCAACACTGGTGGCACCACCCTGGTCGGGCTTTGGCCAAGAGATTGTTGGAAGCAGCCGGGCAATGGTGTTAGCAAGTTAGGTGTAGGTGGTGTTGCTATGTTGGTTCTTGCAGGTGACGGTGTGTTTATGCTGGGGGTGGGTGAAGGGAGACAGTTTTCAGACTTCTCCTTCTAGGCTGTATCTCCACAGTGCTGTTCATTGTTTTGTCTAAGGGCTGGGACTCAGTTTCCTCTTGCCCGGTGACTTTACTGGAGGAGCAAGTCTACTGATTTTTAAAATTTCAAGTTTTAAGTCCCACTGCTGGTAAGAACTAGAGAAATTTGGCCCCTTTAGTTTTTAAGTCCAAACATTGAGGATTTTGTCTACTCTGCATGGGCTCATCAGTGTGATAGTGTTACCCTCCCCTTCCTCTCTTGCACAGACCTGTTGGTCCCTGCAGACCCCAACGTGTCTCTCCACTTCTTACCATCTACGATGTGTGGTCTCTTATATTTTTTGCCAGTCTTTGGGTCATATTTTTTGGGGGGAGTTTACCCTAATGTGTTACATAGTTGTATCTGTGGAATGTGAGCTTATGGTCCTCCTTCATCTTCCCCCGAACATCCTGTGCTCATCTTTACATATACTTCTGTAACTCCATTTTATTCTTGTTATTCACTAAAATTTTAAGGCTTTTTCTGAATTCTTTGGTAGTTCATAGACACCCATTTTTTTTTAAGGTCACAAATTAGAATCATATTGGTTTCCTTTGTCATACTTATCTGATTTTTCATCAACCCTGGTTCTTTATGCTAGAATGTTCTCTTCCAGACTTGGGTGCTTTGCTTTAGCAGAGTACTCAGCAGTCAGATCTGTTTGGGTTTCTGGATGTGTCTGTTGGTAATGTCTTTGGACATTAGGTCCCCAGTAGGTTTCCCATCAAGCAGGGTGAAGGCTGCATTCCATAGTGAGTGGGGCTATGAATTTGTTTTCCTACCCAAGTGAATGGGACAAGTGGCTCCAAATCTACAAGGCCCTTCATTTGTGGTCGTGACTTAAGGTCAGTGCCATGTTCACTGGCTGAAATAGAGCCACTCTTTTTGCTCTGAGTGTGGTGGGCTCTGCCTGCCTGCCTCTTGAATTGAACTTGGCTGGGCTACACAATCACTTCCAGGTACCGTAGCCAGCCCTTCCTTCAGATTTGGCTGGGGCCCGTACTCTGCAGTGGTGGGTCTATGAGATTCTCATCTTGGTGTGGGTAAACCAGGCTGTAGGGCTGGGGAAACTTGTCTGAGGACCTGAATCTGAGAAACATGCATCTGCTAAGTTTCCTGGCCACATTGCCATACCTATTTTGTTCTAGAAGTGAGCAAAGCAGCTGGTTGAGACTATTTGGAATGTGCCATTCCAAGCTGTTTGCCAAGATCTGGGTGCTGGTTGTAGGAAGACCTTTGTCCTCCTCCATCACAGATTTCCTGTAGCCCCTAGGGGAGGTGGGGGGTAAAACTGTCAATAAGCCTTCTTGCTCAAATATAGACCCCAAAAGTTAAAACCAGAAATGGAGGAGACCCCTTATTTCTTACTTTCTTGAGACATTGACCATAACATTACAATTGGCAGGCCAGAAAGTTCCTGATAGCAGTGGAATGCCTAGAAGACCACACCCAACTGGCCCCTGCCCATGATCATATCCTCTGCTGTGTTGAATGTACCTCCCTGAAACTCTCTGTAAAACTCCAGGTGTCTGCCTTGCCCAGGGAGAGGTTGATTGGCAAGGCTTGACTGCACTCCAAATTTCTCCCTTTCTCTTTTTCAAACCTTTGTCATTTTACTTGCTGGTTTCTCTTGTGATGGGTTTAACCGAGTTGGTTCAGCAGCAGTACTCACCAGTCCACCAGGAGCTATGGTTTCAATCTGTCCAGCCCCCTTGGGATTCCCAGGATGGAGCTGTTAGCAGTGACAGCATACCAGGGATTACCCATTTCCTGATGTAGTGGCTATGATCCATCAGTAACAAAACCCATCCAATGGTGAGGGATAGATTGACACTTTCTGTTCCCACTGTAGGAACTGGAGTCTCAGGGGACACTCTAATGCTGCTCTGTCCTGGGACAAGGCCGGTGTGGTGAATGTGCAGCTGTTCCTCTTCAACACCATCTGTCTTGGTCTCTGGTACAAGGGGTGCTTCAGGCTCACCCCTATGTTCAGGTGGTGTGTTGTCCATGAATAGTTAGGTTGTTCCTGACTTTGCTTCCCCTCAAAAGAACAGCTTTGGCTGGTGAATACCATTCTTTTTTCTGTTTGGTTATCAAATGCTTTTCCATTTATTATATTAGAATTCACCACAGGGATGAATAATATGAAGAAAAATACTAAGCAAAACTTTAATTCAGAAAACAAACTCAAAGTAGAAATAAACTTCATACTAGTTTAGTACTTACCTGTCAAATACCCTAAATCTTCATATTTACTAAGTACAAGTAGCCTAATGTGAAACTAGAAACTCCCAGGGACCCTGACTTACAATATTTACAGAAGCTACTAACAAGAACAGTGAAACAAAAGCAGATGTAAAAGCTCTGTGAATTGTAAATGATGAAAACACCCCAACGGCATGTACAGAAATAGCATCAGTAAGAGCTATTAACAGTAGATTTGGGTATAATATGTAGAAAACTTAGATACATTGCTATCTATTAGTATGAAAACACTAATATGCCTTCTCTGCAGGGAAAGAGAGTGGATCAATGAAACAGAACATACAAGTAGAATTGCCACATATAAATGGACATTGACAAATGAACAAACCTGGTATTACAGAAATGATAAAAAAAAAAACAGTGGGGGCATTGACATGATGCTTTTGGTTTTCTTGTCTCATTGTTTTGCCATGACAAAGGAGATGGGGAGAGGATGTATTAAGGGAATGTAAAAGCAAAACTTGAATACGTTTAGAAGAGAAATAAGATAGTTTTCATTTATGGACTTCGAGTAAGAATTTGTAACCCTCAAAAAGCAGTTATAACTTAGTCACATCCAATTGCTCTAATAAAACTATCACATCAAAAGATGTACCTCTGGAAATGGGGATGCTTACCTTTCTCCTGAAAACCCATCAGAATAAGAGAAATTGAATACCACCAAAATTTTCAGAAAGACTTGTGAATTATGAAGCACCATCTGTGTAAGAGGAAGCGTCTTATGGGGGGCCCTCCATCAGAAAATGTGCCCCCATCAGACAGGAGATGCTGGACAGATCATCTTAGCAAAGGGGAAGGATTCTCAGACCCCAGTTAATGGATGGGAATAACAATGTCCACTGTGGAGTGGGCTAAAGACCTCAAAACTACAACCTCAGGTCCTTTCCAGAATAAAATTTCTGATCAAGGAGAAATCCCCAACGAAAAAACAAGGTAGAAAAAAAAATTCTTTCCAAATATCAAAGGGTCTCACTCATCCTAAAAGTTCATAGAATTTCACTTAAAACGAAAAAAACAATAGACCTGATCAAATACTGTACAATATACTATCATGAGAAAATGGGGGTTAGCTTTGAAATAGAATTTAAAATGAAGTATGATACCAATTCCTTCTCTCAAGATTGCCTTGTCTATTTAGGGTGTATGATTCCATATGAATTCTAGTATTTTCTGGGAAAAATGCCATTGGAATTTTGATACTGATTAAAAGTCTGTAGATCGCTTTGAATAGTAAGGACATTTTAACAACATTCTTATCTGTGAAATGGGGAGATCTTTAATTTGTGTCTTCAATTTCTTTCATCATTAGATTTTATAATTTTCAGTGTACAGAACTTCCTTGAATAAATGTATTCCTAAGTGTTTCATAGTTTTTTTTTCTGCTAATGTCATGCAAGGGAAGTTGACCTACAATGTTACATTAATTTCAGGTATAACTTAGTGATTTGGCAAGTTTAAACAGTATGCTGTGTTCACAAGTAAAGCTTTCATGTGTCCCATTACATCACTATTACAATATCATTGACCATATTCCTTATGCTGACTTTAATTCCTGGAACTTAATCCCTCTCCACTTCACACATTTTGATTAACCCCCCCCCCATCACCCCCACCCCCTCTCCCTATTTTGGCACCCATCAGTTCTCTGTATTTATAGTACTTGTTCTGCTTTTTCATTTTTTTTAGATTGCCCTTTAAGTGGAATCCTATGGTATTTGTGTTAGTATGACTTAGCACAATAACCTTCAGGCCCACTCATGCTGCTGCAAATGCCACGATCTCCTTTTTTAAGGTGGTGTAATATTCCATTGTACATAAACACACATCATCCTTATCTATTCTATTGATGGACACTTAATTGCTTCCATGTCTTGGTTGTTGTAAATGGTGCAATAAACAGGTACATATTTCTTTTCAAGTTAGTGTGTTTTTTCTGAGTAAATGCACAATAGTGGAATTACTGGATTATATGACATCTTAAGATTTTAATTCAAGTTAACATAGTGTTAGTTTCAGGTATACAATATAGGGGAAAGTAGTCCTATTTTTAATTTTTTTACTAGCCTCTTTTCCACAGTGGATGTACCAATTCACATTCCCACCAACAGCACACAATGATTCCCTTTTCTCCACATCCTGGCCATAACTTGTTTCCTGTCTTGACTTTAACCCTTCTAACAGGTATGAGGTGATAAAATTGTAGTTTCCATCTGCATTTCCCTGATTATGAGCATATTTTCAAGTGTCTGTTGGCCATCTGGATGTCTTTGGAAAAGACAGGTCCTCTTCAGGTTCTCTATCAACTTTTTAATCAGATTGGGTTTTTGGATATTGACATGTCTAAGTTTCTTCCATATCTTGCATATTGACTTACTGTCCAATACATCACTTGCAAATATCTTCTCCCTCAGTAGGTGGTCTGTTTTGTTGCAAATTTCCTTTGCTGGGCAGAAGCATTATGATATAGTCCCAGTACTTTATTTTTGCTTTTGTTTCTTTTTTATTTTTAAAGATTTATTTATTTCACAGAGGGAGAGAGATCACAAGGAGGCATAGAGAGAGAGGGGGAAACAGGCTCCCCGCTAAGCAGGGAGCCCGATGCGGGCTTCAATCCCAGGACCCTGAGATCATGACCTGAGCCAAAAGCAGAGGCTTTAACCCACTGAGCCACCCAGGCGCCCTTTGCTTTTGTTTCTTTTTGCCTCAAGAGACCTATCCAAAAAATGTTGCTACAGCCAATGTCTAAGAAATGACTGCCCATGTTCTATAGGATTTTTACAGTTTTAGGTCTATAATCTACTTTTAGTTTAAATTTGTGTATAATAAAGTTGTCCAGTTTGATTCTTCAGCATGTAGCTTCTCAGTTTTTCCAGCATTTAAAAAAATTTCTATTGCATATTCTTGTGTTGAAGATGAATGGACCATATAATGGTTTATTTCTTGGTGCTCTAGTCTGTTCTATTGATCTGTGTATTTTTGTGCCAAAACCCTGTTTTGATAACTACTTTGGGCAGTATGTCTTGAAATCTGGAAACATGGTACTTCCAGCTTTGTTTTTCCTCAGGATTCCTTTGTCTATTCAGAATCTTTTGTGGTTCCATAGAAATTTCAGTGGTCTAGTTTGGCAAATGCTCTCAGTATTTTGATAAGGACTGTATTGAATCTATGGATTGCTTTGGGTAGTATGACATTATGACAATATAAACTCTTCCAGTCTGTGAGCATGGAATGTCTATTTGTGTCATCTTCAACTTCTTTCATCAGTATTTAGTTTTCCGAGTGTTCTTTGGTTAATTTTATTCCCAGGTATTCTTTTTGGTACAATTGTAAATGGAATTGTCTTAATTTCTGTAACTTTGTTAATAGTATATGGAAATGCTACCGACTTCTGGGTATTTTGTGTCCTGCCACTTTACTGAACTAGTTTAGTAGTGTTTTGGTGGTATCTCTAGCATTTTCTATGTTCAGTATCCTGTCATGTGCAAACAGTGGCTGTTCTTTACCAATATGGATGCCTTGTTTCTTTTTCTTGTCTGATTGCTGTGGCTAGGACTTCACTACCTTGTTGAATAAAAGTGAGAGTGCACATCCTTGTCTTTTTCCTGACCTTGCGGGAAGGCTGGTCATCATTTAGGAGGATGATAGCCGTGAATTTTTCATATATAGCCCTTACTATGTTGAGGTATATTCCCTCTAAACCAAACCCTCTAAACCTTGTTGAAAGTTTGCATAAATGTGTTTAGAATCTTGTCAAATATTTTTCCTGCATCTGTTAAGATCACATGATTTTTTTCCTTCATTTCGTTGATGTCTTGGATGACGATTTTGTGAATATTGAGCTACCTTTGCATCCTGGGAATAAATCACACCTGATCCTGGTCAATGATCTTTTTGATGTATTGTTGTAGGTGTTTTGCATTTTGAAGATTTCTGCATCTGTTCATCAGGCATGTTGGCCTATAGTTTCCTTTTTGTGTGATGTCTTCATCTGGTTTTGGTATTAGGATAATCCTGGCCTCATACAATACATTCAGGAATTTTCCTTTCCCATTTTTGGAATAGTTTGAGAATATGAACTCTTCTTTAAATGGTAGAATTTGGGGGCTTGTGGGGTAGGGAGGGAAAAATAAGGTGAGATGGGGAAGGAGACAAACCATAAGACTCCTAATCTAAAACTGAGGGTTACTGGGGGGTGGGAGGGTAGGGATAGGGTGGATGGGTTATGGACACTGGGGAGGGTTTGTGCTATGGTGAATGCTGTGAAAGGTGTAAGCCTGATGATTCACAGACCTGTAACCCTGGGGCAAATAATAAAAAAATAATGGTAAAATTTACTTGTGAATCCATCTTGTCCTGAACTTTTATTTTTGGTAGGTTTTTTCTTTTTTTTTTTTTTTTTTGGACTACCAATTCAATTTCATTACTTATCAGTTTAGATTTTCTATTTCTTCCTGGTTCAGTTCTGGAAGATTATATAGGTTTCTAGGAATTTATCCATCTCTCTAGGTTACCAAGCTTGTTATTGTATTTTTCATAGTATTATAATTCTTGGTATTTCTGTACTGTAATTCGTTCTCATTTCTTACCTTATTTGGGTCCTTTCTCTGAGTCTGGCTACAGGTTTGTAAATTTTATCTTTTCAAAGGATCAGTTCTTGGGTTCATTGATTTTTTTTTTCTATTTTTTTGTCTGTTATTTCTGTTCTAACCTTTATTTCCATTCTTCTACTATCCCTGGACTTTTTTTTTTTTCTAGTACCTGTGGGTGTGAGGTTGGATTGTATGAGCTTTTTCTTGTTTCTTGAGGTAGCCCTGTATTGCTATATACTTTCCTCTTAGAACTTTCTGTCCCAGAGATTTTTGGACTGTTTTTATTAGGGTCCATGTTTTGTTTTGTTTTTTGTTTTTTAAAGCTGCTTTGATTGCTTCATTACCCCATTGGTTTAGAGTCATGTGGTTTAATCTCCATGTTGTTTTTTCCCCCCACATTGATGTAAGTGAAGTTCTAGTCTCCTACTCTTACTGTTTTACCATTAGTTTCTCTTTATGCCTGTTAATACTTAATGTATTTAGGTGCTTCAGTGTTGGCTACATAGAAACTTAAAACTTTTGTATCAAGTTTTTATTTAACTTCTAGTTAACATATAATACTGGTTTCAGGAGTAGAATTTAGTGATTTATCACATCACCCCCAGTGCTCAGTAGGGGATGGGCTAAATGGGTGATGGGTATTACAGAGGGTGCTTGTGATATTCACAATTATGTCATTTTATTGGATAGATCCCTTTATCAATATGTAATGGTTGTCTTTGTCTCTTGTTACAGTCCTTTTTTAAAGTCTATTTTGTCTAAGTATTACTACCCTAACTTTTCTCTCCTACTTTGATGTGCATAGTGAATGTTTTCCTATTCCTTCACTTTGTCTATATGGGTCTTTAGGTCTGACATGACTCTCATAGGCAGTGTGTAGGCAACACTTTTTTCTCCATCTTTCCCCACTCTGTCTTTAGATTGGAGCATTTAAATCATTTACATTTAAAGTAATTACTGATATGTACTTATTGCTATTTTAAAAATTTGTTTTCTGGTTTTGTAGTTCTTCCATCTCTTTCTTTGTGACTGAGTATGTTTGGTTTCCTTTGTATATTTTGGTTATCATAGGTTTTGGGTTTGGTTACCACAAGGTTTATATATAACATCCAAAGTAAGTAAATAGAAGTCCAAATTAATTTGGTGACTTAAGTTCAATCATACTCTAAAAGGAAAATTTTCTCCTTTGCTTTTACTCCCTTCTCTACATCTTATGTACACGTTGTTTTACTTATTTTTTAAGTCCATTTATGGCTGTTTCCATTTCAAGAAGTCCTTTGAACATTTTTTCTTGCTACACAACTGCTTTATCAGAAAGGGCTATATTAAGTGCTTCAGTCTGTTCTTCAAATGATAATTCCAATATAGTTAATACAGTGTTTCAGGTGTACAATATAGTGATTCAATGATTCTATATATTCCTCTGTGCTCTTCATGATAGGTGTACTCTTAATCCCCTTCATCTATTTCACCCATCCCATCACCTACCTCCCCTCTGGTAATCATAAGTTCTCTATAGTTGAGTCTGGGGTTTTTTTGATTTGGGTTTTCTTTCTTGCACATGAGTGAAAACATGAGTGAAATCATGATATTTCTCTGGCTTAGTTCACTTTGCATTATACATTCTAGATCCATCTATGTTGCTGGAAAGAACAAGATTTCATTCTTTTTCATGGCTGAGAAATACTAAACTGTATATGTACATCTTTTTATGTGTTGATGGACACTGGGGTTGCTCCCATAATTTGGCTGTTGCCAGTACTTCAATAAACAATAGAGGAGTGCATCTTTTTGAAATAGTGTTTTCATATTGTTTGAGTAAAGACCTCATAGTGGAATTCCTGGATCATGTAATTCTATTTTTGAGGAACCTCCATACTGTCTTCCAAAGTGGCTGCACCATTTTTCATTCCCACCAACAGTGCACCAGGGTTTTTCTCCACTTCACCAACACTTGTTTCTTGTATTTTTGATTTTAGCCATTCTGACAGATGTGAAGTGATACATCATTGTGATTTTTGTTTTGCATTTCCCTGAAGATGCTCAACATCACTCATGTCTGTTGGCCAGCTATATGTCTTTGGAGAAATGTCTGTCCATGTCTTTTGTCCACTTTTTAATTAGATCTTGGTTGTTTGTAGAGGTTCTTCATATTTTGGATACTAACCCTTCATCAGGTCATTTGAAAATATTTTGTCCCATTCGGTAGGTTGTCTTTTAGTTCTGTTGGTTTTCTTTGGTGTGCAAAAGCTTTTTATTTTGATGTAGTTTCAATAGTTTATTTTTGCCTTTGTTTCTTTTACCTTAGACTTGCCTAGACGAATGTTGCTACAGCTCATATTAGAGAAATAACTGGCTGTGCTCTTCTTGGATTTTTATGGTTTCAGGTCTCACATTTTGTGTGTGGTATAAGCAAGTGATTCAGTTTTGTTCTTCTGCATGTAGCTGTCTAGTATTCCCAGCACTATTTACTGAAAAAACTTATTTTTCCCCCATTGTATATTCTTTTTTTTTTGTCAGACTAATTGACCATATAATTGTAGGTTTATTCCTGGGCTCTCCTTTCTGTTCTATTTATGTGTCTATTTGTGCTAATACATACTGTTTTCATTACCACAGTTTTGTGTAATGTATATCAAAATCTGGAGTTGTGATCCTTCCAGCTTTATTCTTAGAATTGTTTTGGCTATTTGGGGTATTCTGGAATTCCATACAAGTTTTAGGATTAGTTCTAGTTTTGTGAAAAAATATGTTGGTATTTCAATATAGGTTGCATTGACTCTGTAGGCAGGGAAATATGGACATCTTGACAATATAAATTCTTCCAATCCATGAGTATGGAATATCTTCCATTTACATCTTAAATTTCTTTCATCAGTGTCTTTTAGTTCTCAGAGTACAGGTATTTCATCTCTTTGGTTAAGTTTATTCTTGGTGCAATTGTAAAAGGGATTGTCTTTTTAATTTCTGCAACTTTGTTAGGGTATAGAAAAACTGCCAATTTCTGGGTATGTATTTTTGTACCTGCCACTTCCCTGATTTCATTCTAGTAGTTTTTTGATCTTTTTAGGATTTTCTATGTATAGTATTATGTCATCTGAAAATAGTGAGGTTTTTTTTTAACCAATATGAATGCTTTTTAATTGTGGGTAGGACTTCCAATATTTAATGAAAGTGGTGAGTATACATCCTTGTTCCTGATCTTAAGGGTAAAGTTCCATCTTTTTTTTTTAAACCATGGAGGAGGATGATAGCTATGGGTTTTTTGTATATGGCCCTTATGTTCCTCCTAAACCTACTTTGTTGAGGGTTTATCACGTATGGATGTTGTACTTTGTCAAATGCCTTTTTGCATTTATTGAAAGGATCATGTATTTCTTATCCTCTTGTTGATGTATCCTGTTGATTGGCATGCCAATATTAAACAACCTTGTATTCCAGAGATATCCCACTTGATCTGGTGAATGATTTAATATATTGTTGGATTTAGTTGGCTGGTATTGAAGATTTTTGCACCTTTGGTTTGTGTCTTTATTTAGTTTTGGTATCAGGGTAATGCTAACTTCAAAAAATGAATTTGAGAGCTTTCCTTCCTCTTTGGTTTTTTGGAATAGTTTTGGAAGAATAGGTATTCTTCAAATGTTTGGTAAAATTCACCTGTGAAGAGCTCTGGTCCTGGAGTAGTTTTGTTGGAAATTTTGATTACTTGGTTTCATTGCTGATAATTGGACTGTCCAAACTTTCTATTTCTTAGAAAATATAAGTTGCTAAAATTGAATTACTAAGAACTTACCCATTTCAGTGGGTTGCCCAATTTGGCATATAATATTTCATAATATTCTCTTGTAAGAATCTGTTCTGTGGCATCAGTTACTTTTTTTCATTTCTGATTGAGCTTTTTTCTCCAGGTGTCTGCCTAAAGGTTTATCAATTTTGTTCTCGGCAAAGAGCCAGCTTCTGGTTTCATTGATATTTTTTTTTTCTATTTTTGCTTATTTTCTGCTCAAATCTTTATTTCCTTTTTACGAGTTTTGGGTTTTAGGTTTTGTTTTTCTGGCTACTTCAGGTATAGTTACCTTGAGATTTTTCTTCCTTGGTGAGGTAGGTAGGCCTGCATTGTTATAAACTTAGAATAGCTTTTACTGTATCCCAAATATTTTGGACTACTGTATTTTCATTTGTCTCCATGTATTGTGTTTTCCTCTTTGATTTCCTGGTAGACCCATTCATTGTGTAGTAGCATGTTATTTAACCTCCATGTAGTTGTAGTCTTTTCAGATTTTTTTTTGATGTTAATTTTCAGTTTCATAGCATTGTTAGACAAGATGCATATAGGTATGCCTTTGACCTTCTTGAATTTGTGGGGACTTGTTTTGTGGCCTTACACATGATCTATTTTGGAGAATATTCTGTATGCACTTGAATGTATATTCTGTTAGGATGGAATGTTCTTAATATATGTTAAATATATCTGATGGAATGTATCATTCAAAGCCACTGCTTCCTTATTGATTTTGAGTTGTCTACTGATTTAGGTGGGGATGTTAATGCCCCCTCCTATTACACTGTTACTATTAGTTGCTTTGTGTATTTGGGTGCTCCCTTGCGGGGTGCATCAATATTTACAATTGTTATGTCACTGGATTGTTCCCTTTAGGATTATATAGTGTCTTCCTTTGTCTCTTGTTAATCTTTGTTTTAAAGCATATTTTGTTGGGTGCCTGGGTGGCTCAGTGGGTTAAAGCCTCTGCCTTTGGCTCAGGTCATCTCAGGGTCCTGGGATCGATCCCTGCACCGGGCTCCCTGCTCAGCAGAGAGCCTGCTTCCTTCTCTCTCTGCCTACTTGTGATCTGTCAAATAAAAATTGAAAATATTTTGTCTAATATAGGTATTGCAACCCAGGTTTCTTTTCACTTCCATTTGCATGATAAATCTTTTCCATCCCTTCACTTTCAATCTGCCTGTGTCTTTGGTCTGAAAAAGGAGTTCCTTTTAGGCCACATAGAGATGGATCTTACATCTTTATCTGTTCTGTCACCCTATGTCTTTGGGTTGAGGCATTTAGTCCCTTTACATTCAAAGTGGTTATTGATAGGTATGTACTTCCTGTCATCTTTCACCTTTCTTGTTAGGCTCTTGTAGTGGTGATAAACTTCTTTATCTTTTGCCTGGACAAAATCTCTCTCCAAATCTGGGTAACCTTGCCAGGAGAGCATTCTTGGCTGCAGGTTTCTTCTTTTCTGCACTTTTAGTATATCCTAGCACTCCTTTTGGCCCATAATTTTGCTGAAAAAAAATGAGGTAGTCCTATTGGTTTTCCCTTATAGATAACTTTGTTCTGTTGGTCCTTCAAAGATTCTCTTTATTTTTAACCTTTGACACCTTAATTTTGTCCTTTCATGTAGATCTTCTTGGGTTCGTCTTGTTTTGAACTCTGTGCTTCTTGGCCTTAAATGTTCATTTCCCTCCCGGGGTTAGGGAAGTTTTCAGTTAATTCAAGTCTTTCTCTTTTCTAGGACTCCTATACTGTGACTGTTCACTTGATGTTGGAGATCTCTTAATATATCCTCATTTTTAAAAAGGAGTTTTTGTTTTTCTTTTCAGCTTATATGCTTTCCATTACTTGGTCTTCTAGATTGTGGATATATTCTTCTACTCTTCCCTCAAGTGTTTTTTAACTGTGGTTCTTAATTTTTTTCTCTTTATTCAGGTTTGAGGTCTTCCATTCTTTTTCCAGCCCAGTGAGTATTTTTATGATCAATACTTTAAATTCTTGATTAAACACTTTGCTTATTTGCTTCCTTTAGTTCTTTTAATGAGTGTGTGTGTATGTTTTCTTTTGGAGCATATTCCTGTCTCCCCATTTTGGTCGACGGTGTCTGTTTCTACAGATTAGGTGAAATGCTACATCTCCTGAAGTTGAAGGAAGTGGTCTATGGTGTGTGTATGCAGACTATGTGCACGTGGTGGCTTTTGCTGGCTGGCTGGAGCTGTGGCTGTATATGCTAGTTACTCCTTTAAACTGTGGCTTTTTGCAGAATAAAGAAAAAACCAATAAGAAAAAAACTTAAAGTAGAACAAAACTTAAAAATATTAAAAACCCTTAGTTTTTTATGCCCCAGCACCACAGGAGGTAGCTTGTGGTCCCTGGACTTGCTGGGATCTTGAGCTCCTTGTGAGAAGCCAACCCTCCAGTTACGGCATCTGGACATGCCCCTGATGACATCCACACTCAGGTCTGGGCTTTTTCCAGTGGAGTGGAGGAGAGATTCACACAGCTCCTCAGCCCTTTAAACTGTGGCTTTTTACATGCCTCAGTGCAACAAGGGCTGGTGGGGGCTTGTGGACCCTGGGCTCACTGAAGTTGTGAGCTCACTGAGATCAGATCTGCCCATTTGGGAATCTCAACACTGCTCTGGGTCTAGACTTCCAAGGTTGGATAGGAATGTAAACTGGGCAGTGCTCCAGTTCCTCTAACCTGGAGAGCTTTCCTGCAGCTCCTCAGCTGCTTCCCAGAGTTCTACTTTCTTTCTTAGGTATGCTGATTGCTCTTTAATATAGCAGCTTTTCTTCTGTGTGCAAGGACAAACGGATCTGTTCATAGTCCCTAAGTACTGTCCTTCCCCATTGCCCATCACAGTGTTGGGGGTTTGGGGGTTCCCTTTGTTACCATGTCTCCATCTCTTTCCTCTCCAGTTATTGGGGTAGCTCTTCAGTCAGCTGTCAGTTTTTCTTCAGGAGGAATTTTACAATTAATATAATTTGGTGTGTTCCATGGAGATGAATTCAGTCTTCCTATACCACCATCTTAAACCAGAACTCCTGTTGATGTAATTTTAAATGGGATTGTTTCCTAATTTCCTTTTAAGAGATTACTTATGTAAGAAACTTATTCTATTCAACTGTATAGAATTTGTATCAACTGTTTTTGGGAAGTCTTAAAGGTGTTCTACATGTAAGATCATGTCATTGGCTAACAGATAATTTTACTCCTGATTTGGGTAACTTTCCTTTTTGGATCTGCTAGCTTTTGCTCTTAATGCAGTTATGTTGAATAGAAATGGTAAGAGTGAGCATCCTTGCCTTGTGCTGAGTATTAAATGAAAAGCTTTTTACCTTTCCCCATTGTTGATGGTTAGCTATGGGCTTTTTTATAAGTGAAAATTACTGTAATTGAAACAGTAGGGTACTGACATAAGAGCTAACAGACTTAAGGAACAGAGAGCCTAGAGATCCCAGTATATACTGTCAACCTGTTTTTGACACGGGCACTAAAAATACATAATAATCTCAATGGCACTGGGAAAATGGTATCCACATGCAAAAGAATGAAACTGGACCCTTGTCTTAAAGCATGCAGAATTCAATTAGGTTAAAGACAAACATAAGTCCTACACCCACAGAACTCCTAAGAGCACGAAGTAGCTCCTTGACATTGGCCTTGGCAATAACTTACTGAATATGACACCAAAACACCGCCAACTAAAGCAAAAGTAAATGAGTACAACTGCATCTTACTTAAAAGCTTTGGTACACTAAAAGAAGCAGTCAGCAAAGTGAAGCTAACTTACAGAACAGGAGAAAATATATGCAAACCCATATAACTGATTAAGGGTTAATATGCAGAATGTGTAAGGCACTAGGCTCAATAGACAACACTTATTAGAAAATGGGTAGACGTTTCTCAAAAGATTTATAAATGTCTGAAAGGGATATGAAAAGGGGCCTAACTTCACTGATCCAAGGAAATGTGCTTCAAAACCACAATGAAACCTACCACCTCATATCAGGAAATGCAAGATAACAAGTGTCTGAAGCAAGAGAGAAGGGACTCCCACGCATTGGTAGTGGGAATGTAAATTGGTGCAACTACCATGGAAAACAACATGAAGGTTCGAGAAATTAGAACTACCACATGATCTAGCACTTTGACTTCTGGGTACTTATCCAGAAGAAATGAAATCAGGATCTAGATCTCTTCATTCCCATGTCCACTTGCAACATTATCAATCTAGAGTGGGAACATTTTGTGTCTATTGACAGATACAGAAATTATGGTTTATATATATACACAGTGAAATACCCATGAAAAAGGAGATCCTGTAAGCAACATGGATGAATCTGGGGGGCATGCTAAGTGAAAAATTGGACACAGAAGAAAAATCTCATGTGGAATCTAAAAAGTTGAATACATAGAAGCAGTTAGATAGTTGGGAAATGGGGAGGTAGGCACAAAGTTGCGACTCTCGAATAAGTCCATGGATCTCATATACGGTGTGGGGACTACGGTTGGAATCCTATATTGAACACTGGACATGCTGAGAGTAGATTTCTACATGTGCTGATCACACAGTGATGACCATGAAGAGATGAAGTATTAACCTAACTGTAGTTATTTATTTCACCGTTTATCAAATCACCATCTTGTACACCTTAAATACATTATTAAACAATTGACCACCCCCTTCAATAAAAACTCCAGAAAGGCATGACAGTTAAAACTGCATCTTCACTCATTGATCTAGGTGAACCCCAAAGATGTGGAACAAAAAGCTGTAGAAAATTGCTTGTAGTGTTTACCTTAAGAAAGCTATGTATGCATGTGTATACAAACGCATGCACATCTCTGTATATTTGTGAACCTCTTGTATAAGGTTACATATACACAAAACTTAAAAAAATTAATAGGAATGCATACATAGGGAACAAATCTCTAAGGGAAAACAGTCGTTAAACCCAAAACTCATCATGGTGAGCCCTGAGTCTGAGGAAGGTCATGATAGAAAGGGGGTTTACAAGGAGCTTCAGAGGTAAAGTTATTACTTTTTTTAAGATTTTATTTATTTGACCGAGATTACAAGTAGGCAGAGAGGGGAGGAAGCAGGCTCCCTGCTCGGCAGGGAGCCCAATGTGGGGCTTGATCCCAGGACCCTGAGATCATGACCTGAGCCGAAGGTAGAGGCTTTAAACCACTGAGCCACCCAGGCACCCCAATTACTTTATTTCTTAAACAGCATGGTGACGAAAATGAGGTTTGCTATACCTTCTGTCTACACTACATACAATCTAGGAGATAATTATATTAAAATCAAGACTTGGTTTTATAAGTATACCTGGTGATGTGATTTAATCAAAATTTTTTCATGTGTTCTCCAATTATAAAACATCGAAGTAACCCACATCCAGGTGCTTGAAATCATGAGTGGTGCTGATCTTTGAGAACTGGGCTATAGTCATGAGGTTTATGAATGGCTATGTAATTGAGTGATAGAGTTCATTTTGTACGCTAAAATTTTGGTGAATTTTACAGAGTGTAAGACCTTCACTAAGCAACTTGATCCTGTGAACCTCTCACTCATTCTGGAGATGCATATTTTCTGGGCTTGTGTGTGTAGTTTGAGGCTTGCTTTTCTCCTTAGGCTGCCCTAGTCTCTCTTCTCTCTTTGGCATCTGCCTGTGACAGTGCAGTCCTGACGCTATCATGTGCCCCAGTGCTTGACTTTCTTCTGAGCAGCCTCCAACCTGGCATCCAAATGATGCTGCCTCCCTGTGCGAGCATTTAGAGCCAGGCAAGAGAGAAACCTAGTCCTTTGGGCATCCCCTTAGCCTGCCAGATCATTGAATGCATGCTCCTTTCTTCTCTTTCCCTCCCATAGGGAGAAACTGGGTATTGTTGTTTATTTTCTTGATTGTGCTTCATTGCCTGAGGTAAGGGGCTTAAGGTAGGGAAATGCAATGAACTTTGCCTCAGTGTGACTCTTGTGGCTTTTGTTCAACTGGTTTCTGGAGTTGTCTGAGACAACTAGGTCTTTATATTAAGTTTCTACTAAGGAAACGAGGGCCTGGTGTTTTTCTCTTCAACCATCTTGCTGATGTCAGTCCCTATGCACATTTGGTTTTTAACTGCAGTCCCTGTTAGGATATTTTCCCTGTGTTACCTATCATGCCTATACTGATAATCACAGCCATCTTACTATTAGAGTCTTTATTGCTAAAGGGCTATTTTTGGTAACTGTTACAATTTGATGTTAAACATAGTTCTTTAATAAACAAGTTTATTCTGGAAACAAAATTTTGGTGGGTTTTAAATTATTGGGCTTAATTATATCACTGAAGACTTTTGCTCTTCAAAACCTAAGGACCAAAGGCACATCAAACTTTTAAAAATGACTAAAAAATTATATAATCTAAGTCAATATGGTTTATTGAGAAACAAAAATGTTCTTAGACATCATGAATTAAAGTCAGGGAATCAATGGTCATTGACCAGCATTTAGGAGTTTGCTATAGCAAGTATTTTTCAACATTTAAATATCAAATGCAAATACATTTATATTAAATATCTGAAGTCATTTTGAAATTTAACAAAAGGAAGGTGAATCAGGACAAATAGGTCAACTGTGGAGCTGTGACATTCTGGAATGTCATATTTTTCTAGCCTAAGAAGACTTTGTAAACCATTTGCATGTTTTCAAAACCCTTTGGATTATTTTTCATCCAGCATCCTTTCCTACATTTTTTTTAACCAAAATTCAATAAAAACAATTTAAAGAATTCCTCTTATAAAAGCACACGAGAAATTAAAGTTCCTAATTTTATTATAGTAGAATTTTTACTATTCGAGTTGAGATTGAATACATCTTTCGGTAAGGTTGTCTCTCTTATCGGGTAATTTTCATAAATGTGATTTTGTGTACTAGCTTTTTTTTGGGGGGGGGGGACATCTTCTGCCAAAATAACCAAGATGCCCACACCACTATGCTTGTATCTTGCATAGGAGTTTCAGGAGTGCTCTATAGTGATCCAAGATACTGGTCATCTTGTATTGTTCTTCACACGTTTTCTGTGGTTGGTTCTAGTCCCGGTGACTGTATCCTTGACTGAAGTAAGGCGGTGGGGCACCGCTGATGATCACTGCTCCCTCCAGGGCTGCCAAAGCTTTCAGATCAATAGTGTGCTCATATAAACTAAAACTTTGTCCTTTCAGGAGATGAAAGAGGATTTTCTTGGACTTTTGGTGTGCTCTTAGTAAGACTGGCTGTTTCCTTGTTAAAAACAAGATGGCACTCCCAAAATGAAGTACTCTAATCTGAGCTCCGTGGTTACTAAACCCAGACTTCAACTAGAGCCTTTTCCAGAAATGGAATCTTAAACCACTCAACCAGGAATCTCCTGATCTGCATGAGTTTGGTAATCTGCCTGATGGACCCCTGCCATCTCCAAGGAAAGTGAGTTTGCACTAAGCAACCTGCTTTTCTGTCTAGAGTAACCCTTGTTCTTGCTCCCTTCCGTCTGTAAAAGTCCTTCATTTGTACAGCGGCTTGGAGCTCCTGTCTGCTAGATGCAAGCAATACTGCCTGACGTAAATCCATTTTTGCTAAAAAAACACAAAAATCCCTTAATTTTAATAAGGTCTCATTTTATCTTATAGCCATTCTGTTATCAGAAAAGGGAACCCAACAAGACTCCTGCTAGCCCCCAGGAGCAGCAAGCAGGTACCCTCAGTGCCCCTGGAGCTCAGTACTTCCTTGGCACTTCTGGAGGTCATGGGTAAGTCTATGGCAAATCCTGGATCCTAGCTCCACAGCTGAGACTGGGTTCTCCTTAGAAAACAGACCACGTCCAGTCCAACACCCAGTAGATCCGTCTTGAGGCCTGGGGTGAATCAAATTTTGCTTTAAGGCTGAACAAGCAGGTCAACCTGATGAAAGGTCATCTTGAATTACAGTGACTGCAGTGGAGAACGTTCAGTCTACATGTAAGGTTTCCCGGTAGCCCTCCCAGTAACGGCGGATTAAACAAAGCACCAGACGAATAGGCACGAGGGGAGATTTTTAATAGAGATGCCCTCGGGCGAGGTTCCGCGACTCCGAGAGAAGGGAGTCGGGGAAGTCGCACCTGGGGAGGATGCGCACGGGTTTTTATGGGGTGTGGGCGGAACAGGGGAACATGACCGTAATTGGTAGGAGATTGGATGGAGTTCAGCCCTCGGTTTCCCGCCGAAGCTCTGGCCTTGGCGGTCTTTTGAGAGTGGAAGCTGATTAGAGGGGAGCGGGGCGGTGAGACAGTAGGGCAGCCGCCATCTTGTGGCCTCCTCAGTTCCCCGGACCCCGTCGGCCCAACACTACATAATCTTATCCACCCTATCCGGCCCCCATTTATGAGGTGTCCTAGAGAAAAGAGGGGTCTCAGCTAAGGACTCACCAAAATGAAGAGAGGGAAAATTGTTTTTCCTTCTCCACAGATGGTGCTTGACCAGGGTGAGGCCCCCTTGGACACTCATTTTGCTCCCAGTGGCATTGTGGGGAAAATGGCAGAAGCCAGCAGCAGGTGAGAATTCTTGCTGAAGTCTGCTCTCCCAGATCTCTGCTGTGCCTGGTCAGGAGAGGAAGGTAAAATTCTAGTTCTCTCTTCCTTTCTAGATTCACAATGGCAGACAAAGTATATAAGAAGTAGATCTTTGAGTAGTGACTCCTGAACTTGATTTCATGTACCCATTGGCTGCGTTTTTTTCCTTTCCCGGGTCTGGTGATTGCTTCCTTGTTTGATTTGCTTCATGTCCTGAGAATTTGGCTTGATGACCATTGGGTTGAGGGAAGCCCCCAAAATCTGATGGAAGGGGAAAGTCGGTTGTAGTGCATCAGGGGTCCTACCGAATGTTACCTCCCCCAACCCCCCAGTGGAATTATCCGAGTCATTCTTCTGGCTAACTTTGGGAGTGCTCTGGATCTTGGGAAACAGTATGTTTTGCATCCTCTTTGGAATGCCTCTTGCCTCCAAGGAGTTGAATATTGCCAGGAAGTTTTACTGTTTATCCCGGCTGAAACCTGACAAGAGATTTGAAAGGTGTTTTCTTGTCTTTATTTTTAAGTGGTTCTGTGTTCAGAAGTGGGCCAGATTTAAAGCTTTATATGTACAGCCTGATAAGAACTTTTCTTTATGCCTTGTCTCTTAAACTGCAGTAAAACTTTGTACAAACAAGAGGGAAAGAAAAAAATTCTAAGCCCTTTGAAGAAGAACTTACTAAAATTTACAGAGGTACATAACTTTAAATCCAGAATGTATGAATCTCCTGACTTAGTTGTAGGTCATGCCCCTGATACAAAGAAACTGAAGATAATTCAGTTAGATCAGTGTGGGTTCTTACCAAAACCTCCCTTCTTCATATCAAAAGGCTTTCAGATACTGTAAAACATCTGAATTTTGGGAACAAAAGTCCTTGGTGGAATTGGCACCTGTCCCTTTTCTTCTGGAAACAAGGTAATTCTTTACAGAAGCTTAAAAATGAAAAAAGATACTTGGAAAAAACCATGCTTATGAAGTGTCTTAAGTTTCTTCCACAAATACTAGCCAAAAACGGCCATCTGAGCAAGGAAATTTCTTCTATTCTCCAGAAACAGTAGTGTGAATCCAGCTGTTATAAATCAGTTGTATGTTGTTGTAAATATCTTATGGCTAATTTTTTAAAGTGAAAATTATGAGATCTGATCCCACTGTATATGTCTATATAATTTTTTTAACTTCTACAAATTTTGGTGAATTCAAAGAACTCCATTAATTTGCTTAAGGACAAGTGTTTATATCAGGTGTACTCAGAATTAGAGGAACTGAACTATTCAAGATTCCATGATTCCAGGACGATCTTTGGTAAATATAGTTCACGTTGTCTCATTAAAATGGGCCATGTCTTTGGAGTTATCAGCATTAAATAGAATACTTTATCCTACTTTCGCTAAAAGTCAAGTAAGCTCATGTTCTCTCTTACAGAATTTTTCAGGAGGAAAGATAACTGACGATGGTTAGCTATTCAATGTGACACTTTCATAATATAATCATGAAGAACAAGTAAATACTTGTAAGATGAAAGGAAGTGAACTTTCCGGCAAATTATACTTTCTGGTATGTCACTTTAAAATAGCTTCAAAATTATTTTTGGTAGCTTGAAGCCTCAGAGTTATATGGAGACAGGTGGTAGATGTTCATTGACTGTGTTACTTCCAAATACGATAAAATACTGAAACATGAACTGCGCATAGGTTTATCCAGTCTTGGCTTCCTTTTACAGAGGAACTGCGTGTTTGGATCTGAAGTAAGCCTCTCTGCCTGCAGGTAAGCCCCATGAGAGGGGTGTGGCCTTCTGTGTAAGGAGAGTGCTTGCCTCAGGCATTGACCTCCCAGGCACCCTCCGATTAGTGCATTGTGGCTACACAATTTGGTAATGAGCCAGGCTTCCCACACCCCATTGCCCCCAGGCTTCTTTGTTTGGAGATCTTGGTTGATACGGATTACTGACCTTTTAGGCCACTTGTTTTATTCTCTCCTTGTGGTTAAATTCCTGCTCTTAGGTTTTAGATTGACTAGTAAACAGTGAGCTTGGGAAATCTAGGCTCCCCACTCCTGTCCTCAAAAGGAGCAGAACCCCAGGTACATGTTCTCCCTCTACCTGTGACCTCACTGTGTGGCCCCAGGGATGTTCTGTAATTTCCAGCTCTTGGAAGGAATAAACATTTATTTTATCAAGGTTTCCTGATAATATTGCTGAG
Source organism: Ailurus styani (assembly GCA_002007465.1). Lineage (NCBI taxonomy): Eukaryota > Metazoa > Chordata > Mammalia > Carnivora > Ailuridae > Ailurus > Ailurus styani. The sequence continues at coordinate 318,554 of LNAC01000327.1, read as the reverse complement.
AGGGTCTGTCAGTCATATGAACCAGAAGGGCTAATCCAGCTACAACATTACTGATAGGCCGAAACTCACACAGATTAATGCCACACCGGAGAATTTACTGTGAGGAAAAATGTTTCTACAAGTCAGGAAATACATTTGCCAGTTGGCCAATCCACATAATGGAAGCATAATATCCACTTAGTTTTCACTAGGAATTGAATTTTAAGAGTTCAAAAGTCTAATCAATACGTGATTAAATCTACCTTGAAATAATAAAGGAAACAGCTGTGTATGAAAGTAGTAAGGAAAGTAAATGATGGCTAGTTCCAGAATGAGAAAAAGGGGAAAGAACCAGGAAAAAAATGAACATATATTAAAAAAAGCTGTAGAAGTTTTGTGGAAAAGGAATATTGGGAGAGGAATTTTATGTGTTGAGCAAAGATGAGAATGGATTTTTCAAAAAAAAAATTACACTAGTGCAAAATTAGAATATGGGTTTTCTTGTAAAAAAAAAAAATTACTGATATTCCTTCAATAGGAGCCCTATTTTCCTTTTTAAGTAATCTTCCTGGACAGAAAGAATTTTGTGTCTTATCAAATAATTTCCTGAGCTTCATGTTTTCATTCTGATTTTTTAAGGAAAACCCAGTCTTCCTATCGGGTGCTAAGCAATTTCACACCTACATAAAGTTAAGGACTTGCCTTTATAATCCTCCATGTCGCCATGTCCCCTAAATAGATCATTATTTTAATCTGTGATCCAATTTAATCAAATGTTCAAACCTTTTGGTGTTTCCCCCAAACCAAATGCTAAATAGTCTTTCAGGTCAAATTAACAGATTTCCCAGCAGGTCCCAGGAAAATCTCGACTTCTTTCACATTGTGAAAGAGAGCTGTTAGATTGATTAGGTTTGGTGGGTATGCTAAATGATGGAGGATGTGTTATCAAATAAGTAATGATAAACCTATAGTTACATATGTGGACATGTCACGGATACCCGTATCCTAGAAACCTCCTGTTCATACAGACTTGTCAGTACTGTCCACGTAGTGCCTTAAATTGTTGCTTAATTGTTGCCTCATAATAACTACATCTCCTTATACTGTGAATGCTGAGCAATAGTTTAACCATGGCCATTCTTAAGTCTTTGTCATATACGGTAACTTTTATTCTGATGCTTTTGGGAAAATGTATAAAACTGCGGGAGACTCTTGGAAAGGAGACTGAAAAGGACAGTTTTCTGACAACTTCTGGATCGTACCACTGAACAGGGTGAGGATTTGCAGAACTTCAGTGGAGAAACGGGGCTTGGTACAACTGCCAACAAAAGATGATCAACTACATGAGCCTGAATGAACCAATGAATCTTAAAATTTGTATGATTTTTTTTAAAGCATTCTTTTGTTTTCCCAGATTAAAAAAAAAATTCCTTTTAAGCTATCAACAATTGGATAAATAGAGCTACGTGAGCAAAGGTGGAAGATTTCTTTTTCTTCCTACCTTATCCCTCCAAAATGCAGAAGCTCTTAGCTGTATGGCCACGAAAACAATACGATTTGCGGAAGTCCAATAAGAATCTGTCCTCCTGTAACACGACCCAAATGGAAACTTTGACTATATTAGCAAGACTTTGACCAGGACTTCATATTTGAGACTGATATGTGGAGACTCAGAGCTGACCCGACAGCTTTAAGGAACTAAGTTGAATTATGGAGCCAGTAATACCCCTTAGAAAAATCAACCCGGTACATTGCTTGCAGGGTTCCCAGCAGCCTGACCAGTTGAGTGAGGACAGTCACTTCTTGGCAGGCTCAGGAGCCTCTAGATACTTGGGTTACCTTAAAAAAACCTAAATCTTACAGCTACTGCAGGCGAAATCTAATGGTGACTCTCCTTGGATTGGCTTCCTACCCTTGAGACTTCTACAAGTCTAATATGAGACTTTTACAAGTCTAATATGACATTCTTTAAAAGGCAGCAAAGCAGATTTACAAGAAGCTATCTGGTCAACCACCATTTTTGCTGCACTTACACACATGATCAGGTGATGTTCAGAGTATTTGGCAAACAATAGTCTTTGGTTATCTTTGAGTAGAAATAGGGGTAATTAGAGAATTTATTTACTAATAGCCTTTGTGCATAAAGATTATAGGGCTTTTTAATAGTCTTGGAGGTATTATTTTCTACCTATAAACTAAATCCTAATTCAAGTTTCTTTGATATTTGGATGTAACTCCAAAAAGTTTTAATTTTCTCCTGTCTTGGAATCACTGAGAATACAAAATGCCTTTTTCCCCAAAGCCATGCAAGCTAAAGGGGAAAACTTGATACGCACATATGAACTTCAGGGAAACCACCTTACTCAACAGCTTGCGTATGGGCCATGTTCATGCCTGTTGTGTGTACCCACTCAGATCACTGGAGAAATTCAAACTTGAAACCTGGAGAATGTCAGGTTACCACTGCCTGCCCTAACTGCACGTACAGGTACTTCTACGCACATCTAGGACACTGGCTGCATTCGAACTCAGAACCTGGGATTATGGTCTGTTGTAAATATTAGTCGCTTTTCTTTTGTTTCCATAGAATGTGGTTTATTAGATAAAAGATTGCACAGTATAACCCAAACTTGGGAGCCTACCTGCATCTTCACCTCCAGAAGTGAGACAGAACTATTGCTGATGACTTTTGATCAGGACCGTGACACTGATTGAGATGGAGGCATCTGCCAACTGGGCTTCTGACTAGGACTGTGCTTGGAGAAATTTCACAGGTGGGATTGAGGGGGAGGAGAACACACCACCCCAAGGGGTTCTGTGTTGGCATGTGGATTGGTTCTGAGCCGAACCCACGGAAGACCCAGCAGACTCAAAGTGTTTACCTGTCCCTTAACTGCCTGAAGGAAATTAGAGTGCCTGTCCCAGGGGTAAGTCTTTCTGCTCTAGTTCTCTTCATGGCAGGACAAATGTCTGAACACCAAACATCAGCTTTTCTCCCCTCCCTGAGGATTGCCTCTTCCCCTGAGAAGCCTGGATCCCAACTGCTGCTTACCCGAGGATGGTGGTGTGCAGGGCTCCATTGCCCAAGTGCCTGTGTATATGCCATACATATACAACTTGTTTTTCTCCTTCAGTCTCTTACTGATTAGACCAAATAACCTAGAAGGGAAGAGGGGGAAATTGCCCACACATACAGATTGGTAACCACTCTGTCTCTCCACCACGGATCCCTCTTTCTGGGGACTTCTGACAGAAGCTGATGGAAAGGAAGAACTCTCACCATGTGGGTCTCCTGAATCTCTGCCTGCAGGTCTGGTGGAAGGCACGGGTGCTGAGAGTCCCTGTTTGTTTTCCAAATTAGGATTAGCCAGAGGAAATACTTGGGAACCTAGTGCATCAGGTAGATTGACTCTGGTAAAGACTTAAAATAGGTGTTATTTTTTCCTCCTAGAGATGGTCACCTTGCTCCTTTGTCTCGTGTCCCCAGGAGGGAAACCACAGGGCACAATGCAGGCTCAGCCCCATGACTGCTGTTAGCTTCTGGGGAGTTCCTGGTTCTCACCAGATAGGTATTTGTTTCCGTAAAATCCGGATGGCTTCCTTGTGTCCTGTGTCTGAGAGCTTGGCTCCATGACCAGGGAGAATGTTTCCTTGGGTCCTTCCCATTTGGAGGGTGCACTTAGTGGAGGGGAACCTGGTGGCCATTTGTGTAGACTGGGATCTCAGACAGGAAGTTGCCATCGACACCCGGTCCAGATAAGCTGGCTTCTCGGGGGTTCATCCTAAGGAGTCCCGGCCCCTCAGGGCCTTTGTCATCTTGACCCTAATTGGTCAGTCCAGGAAGGTCCCATGGCATTAGTGGCTGCCCCATGTCACAGGATAGCAGGTCTGTGACTGGAGGGGTCTCACAATCGTGGAGACCCGGAGACACTGCTTGTGCTGCACCATCCTGCCTGCCTGGGCAGTAGAGGGCTTGGCTTCCTGGAGTTGATTCGGGGAGTGAGTATTGCTGCTTGTGAGGGCTGCAGGTTCTGCACCCTTTTCTGGAATGCTGCTTAGATCCATTGTTCTTCCACTAAAAGGCCTAGTGGCTGAAGTTGCACTGAGATTGAGAAAAGTCTTTTTTTAATGGCTAGATGACAGAATCCTGTGGAAAGACCAAAATAAAAGACATGAGTGTAATCACTGGCTCTAGGGAGCCCCCATAACAAGATGACAGATACTAGATGTAGAGCAAAAATTAAAGTCCAGTTACAATGTCGGTTTCCCTTCTCCGGATTCTGTCCCATGTCCTTAGAACATACCCTTAGCCCTCGTCCTCCACCCCACACACAAACTGCCCGTTTTACCTTCCCCTACAGGACTTCCAGAGAGCACTCCCACCTGATCTCCAGGCCCAGGGAAGCAGGTGTCTGTAAATGCTGAAAGCCACGAAGTGCATTGAGCAGAAGCTCCAGGGCATGAGTAACTCCAGCCTTCTCATGCAGTGTTCTTCGCGGGCATGTCCTGGGCCACCCCCACCCCCACCACTGCAAAGGATGCACAGCCCACAGACAGCAGCAAATCTCTTAAATTACTCCTTCTCAGAGGATCCTTCCCAATTCAGAAGAATTAAAATGGCAGGGAAAGGTCTCCTCACTACATCCCAGGGGACTTGACTAGCTGCTTAAGGGAGGTCTTTGACATGATTAGATTTTGAAGTTAAGAGGCAAACCAGATGCACCCCCTCCCCCCAAAAAAGGTGGAGACAGATGACCAGACTCTCTCACAGGGCCTCCTACAAATGTCAGGATATGGATCATCTTGGAGGCCAGTGTTCAGGGCTGATGGAAGCAATAGTAGATGCTTTTCCTTTTCAGCTGAGTTGCTCAGAAGTCGAATCGTACACTCAGAAAAAGGAAAACATTGAGAGGCTGTCACTGAATGCTTTATACAGACTTCTAAAGGCTGCCTCAAACCCTGCCACCCCCAAACCTGGGAATCCTTTCACTTCTGTCAAACCTGGGGGGCTACTCCCTCATCTAAAGGAGCAAAGTGAGGTAATAGAGGGGGCAGATCAACCCTTGGTATTGGTCTGGCTGCAACTCAATGCTTTGAGGAATTAAAAGCAACTGTCCTTCTCAGGAAGTCTAATGAAACCAGAAATATAGCTCTAGAAACAGTTTAAAGCTGCTGTTGGCATCCTAACAACCTCCCCCCTTCATCTCCGTGCTTGTAGACCTTGTGAAAGGACGACTTCAGGGACAGACCAGTACTGCTCTTAAAAAAAAAAATGAAAACCTCAAGTATGAATCCCCCTAGACTTCTCAAAATAGAGAACCTATACTTCAAAACTTCTAGGAGTGCACTTGCATTCCTTCTCTGTTCCTTGAAGATCTCTAAATTGTCCCATGTCTCTGAAATAGAAGCAGCCCAGGAGGTAACTAAAACACCAAGCACATCACCTGCAAGAGAATAAAGAAAAAGACCCTTTTCAAAAGTTTATTTTATAGTGTGAGGCAAGCAAGGGAGGGGTAGATGGAAGGAGGCCAAGCAGACTGCCCGGCCAAGAGGGGAGCTCGACGCGGGGCTTGATCCCAGGACCCGGAGATCACAACAAGAGAAGAGTCAGACACTCAACTGAGCCACGCAGGCACCCCAGATAAGAGCTGCCTTAAAAACCTACCAAAAACTAATCCACAGCCTCCATAAGATTACTGACAAAAGGCAAATACTTGAAAGTCTCCTCTGCAAATATTGATAAAAAAATATGAGCCATGTAGGTTTATGGTTACATAGGCAAGCAATAAGTTTGGATTCAGTTGATATTCATAAACCAGTGTGCTTTGCGTTGTACCTGCTTCATGGCTGAAGTTTGGAACAGAAGCTAGAGGGTTTCTGAGTTTTTATCTTTGTATATGATGCTTACAGAGGTGTGCCCCTCTGTTGGGTTTTGCTCTGTTGTACTTTACACATTTAGCATTTTTTTTAAGAAAGATTTATGGCCATCCAGCATTGAGCAGGTTAGTGCTATTGTTCCAAAAGCATCTGCTCACAGTCACCTGTGATCTGAGATGGTTGATGTTACTATTGTAATTATTCTGGGGCACTACAAACCACACCCACTTAATCGATAAACATGTGTTCTGAGTGTTCCATCCACTGGCTATTTCCTATCCCTCCCCTCCTCAAGCCTCCCTCTTCCCTAAGATACAATACCGAAATTGTGCCAGGTAATAACTCTGCAATGATCCCTAAGCCTTCAAGAGTCACATGTCTCTTTAAATCAGAAGCTAGAAATGATTGAGCTTGGCAAGGAAGGCATGTCAAAACCCGAGATAGGCCAGAAGCTAGGCCTGTTGCACCAAAGAGTGAGGCAAGTTGTGAATGCAAAGCAAAAGTTCTGGAAGGAATTTAAAAGTTCTGCAGTGAACACACGAATGAGAAGAAAGGAAAACAGCATTACTGCTGACATGGAGGAAGTTTTAGGGGTCTAGGTAGAAGATCCAACCAGCCACAACATTCCTGTAAGTAAAAGCCTCTTCCAGAGCAGGGGTCTGACTCTCCAATTCTGTGAAGTCTGAAAGAGATGAGGAAGCTTAGAAGAAACGCTTGAAGTCAGAGGTTGGTTCATGATGTTTAAGAAGAAAATTGGTCTCTATAACAAGTGTAAAGGGAAGGTGGCCAGTTACCCAGAAGATCTAGTTAAGCTACTTAAGGTAGTTATATTAGACATACTTGCCTTGTAGATGAAACACTTTCAGTGGAAGAGGATGCCATCTAGGACTTTCTCAGGTAAGGTCAATGTCTGGCTTCAAAGCTTCAGTGGACAAGCTGACTCTTGTTAGAAGTTCATGACTTTAAGTTGAAGCCAGAGCCTCATAGACGTTTCTGAAAATCCTAGGGGCCTTAAGAATTATGCTAAAGCTATGCCTGTGCTCTGTAAATGGAACAACAAAGCCTGGGTGACTGCTCCTCTGTTTATAACATGGTTTATTTTGAGCTCACTGCTGAGGTTCCAGAAAAAGATTTGAAACAGGACTCCTCATTGATAGTGTACCTGGTCAGCCAAGAGGTCTGATGAAGATGTACAATGAGACTCGTGTTTTTGTGCCTGCTAACACAACATCCATTCTGCAGCCCATGGATCAAAGTCCTTTTGACTATCAAGTTTTGAGAAAAACACTTCGTAAGGCAATGGCTGCCAGAGACTATGGTTCCCCTGATGGATCTGAGCAAAGTAAATTAAAAACCTTTGGGAAAGGACTGATCCTCCCAGGTGCCTTTGAGAACATTCGTAATTCATGGGAGGAGACCAAAATACCAAGATGAAACACGAATTGGGGAGAGAATTCCAAGCTTCACAGACAACTTTGAGGGGTTCATGACTTCTGTGGAGGAAGTCACTGAAGATCAGGTGGAAACAGCTAGAGAACCAGAACCTAAATGGAGCCTGAAGATGGGATTGAATTGCTATCTCATGATCATACTTGAATGAGTTGCTTCCTCCCCACCCCCCATCCACCTTTGATTTTTTTTTTTTTTTTTTTGCAGAGCACAAGCAGGGGNGACCCAGGTGCCCCACGAGGAGTTGCTTCTTAGGGATGAGCAAAGTGGTGTCTTGCGGTAGAATCTCCTGGTGAAGATGCTGGGAAGATTTGAAATGACAACGAAGGACTTAGACTTTTACATGAGCTTAGTTGATAAAGCAGCGGCAGGTTTCAAAAGGATTGACTCCGATTTTGAAACTCTAGGTCAAATGCTGTCAAATAACTTTGTAGGCTCTAAAGAAACCCTTCGTGAAAGGAAGAGTCGGTCCATCAATGCAGCAAGCTTGGTTTTTTAGAACTTGCCACAGCCACCCTGGGCTTCAGCCACTGTACCCTCTGTGGTGGTGAGCAAGCGGTGATCAGTCAGCAGCCTTCAACACCCAGGGAAGACCCTTCACCAGCAGAAGTCAGACAATTCACTGGAAGGTCAGATCATGATTAGCAGTTTTTAGGAATGAAAACACTTAAGGTAGTTAAGATCTGCTACAGCTCTTAAAGAACCACGGTAAACTAGTGTATAAACACAACTTTTATATCGACGAGGAAACAACAAATATCATTGGACTCACTTTATTGCATTTCCTTTGTGATCTGGAACTGAACCCCCAGTATCTCTGAGGCGAGCCTGTGCGTGAGTGTTTTCTCTTTCTAGACAGTGAAGCCCTAAATTTGTCTTAAGTAGCTTAAAAAAAATGCTCAAAATTTAAATACTTTAGACTCTCAGAAATAGAAACTAATCCAAATGATTAAGAATATTTGGGATAATCCTCAGTAAATCTAGTTTGTTGGCTTAATTAGAACAGACAGGTCTGCAGGGTTACCGAGTGGAGATAGAATGCAGAACTACTCCTATTCTACCCGGGTTGTTAGTCACACAAGCTCATGTAACCTCTGCTGTAACGTGTCCGTGAGAAAAACCACATCACTTGCTTTTGAAGAGTTCATGAACTTTTCATGAGTAATTGGAATACGACAAATGAATTATTTAGATGTAAGTGGAACAAAAGGTTACGAATGAATTTTATAACACTCAGTGTGTTTTATGGTATGTCTTAATTTCCCCAGTTTCTTTCCCCACCCTTAGAGGACTGCACACTGAAGGTAAGTGATGGAATCATGGAATATCTAGACTATATCTAAATAAAATACTGGAGCATTAATACTGAACGTAGTCTTATCCACTTCAGGGTGCTTATTACAGAGAAGCTAAAGATCTATGAATCTGAGTAAATAGGTTCTGAGCTATATTTTAAAAATGTCCTGAGAAAGTATTTGCCTCTAGAAATTGCAAAATATGTTAATTTGGCAATTTAAAGAATGCTGGATTGTAGAGTTCAAAATTGCTGACGTCGTTTTCACTAGAAATGAAGGTTTCTAAAAGCTTAGAATTCTAACAAAAGCAAAACTAAGAACTAAAGAAAACTTTTTCTGAGGAAAATAGGATGTGTTTTAGAGAACAATGGTTATCAGGTCGGAAGAGTTTTGGTTAAAGGAAAGAATAGCACAAGGACTGTTTCAGATGAGAAAGGAAAACTGCGGCCGTGCTTGTAGAAAGACGGGCAGGGAGATAACATTTCTCTGGTGTGCTCACGCTCACTAAAAATCAAGTGTCCATTTTTTTTTTTAAAGCTTTAACATCAATAGTGTTTTTATGTAAATGAAAACCAAAAGAGGAAAAAGAATGAAAAAAGGAAAAACCTAGGACAAATCTGGATGGGTAGGTGCCTGTGGACAAGGTCTGTGGAAAGGCCTCTCAGGGCAGGAATTTTCTGTGTGGTCAAACATTGGAATGGATTTGTTTTCAAAGAATGGGTTTAATATCAAAAGAACCCTGGTGCAAAAATAGATTTTCTTTTAAAAGGACAACTTGGGTTTTTTTAAAGATTATCAATCTGCTCTTAAAGATAACCAAGGTTTTTTGTTTTTACTTTTGATTTTTTAAGATTTTATTTTTTATTTGACACAGTCAGATCACAAGTAGGCAGAGAGGCAGGCAGAGAGAGAGGAGGAAGCAGGCTCCCCGCTGAGCAGGGAGCCCAATGTGGGCCTCGATCCCATGACCTGAGCTGGAGGCAGAGGCTTTAACCCACTGAGCCACCCAGGCGCCCCTCTTTTTTTTTTTTTTTTTTTTAAAGATTTTATTCATCAGCACAAGCAGGCAGAGGGAGAAGCAGGCTCCCTGCCTGAGCAAGGAGCCCAATGTCGGGCTCGATCCCAGGACCCTGGGATCATGACCTGAGCTGAAGGCAGCTGCTTAACCAACTGAGCCACCCAGGCATCCCAGTTTTTTTAAGTGCTTTCCCAGGACAGTTAAGATTTTGCTTCTCCAAATAATTTGCCATGCTTCCCATTGTCTTTTTCAGGGCCTTGATTTCCTGAGAAAACCCAGTCCCTTCAACAATAGGGGAGCTAAGTAGTTTCCACATTTACGTAACCTTGTGCACTTGTCTAACCATCTTCTTGTCACTTGGTTAAATATTTCCTGATGACCTGTGACCCTACTTAATCACATGTTCCGACTTTTTGACATTTTCCCAAAGTCCAATTCAAAGTGGATGTTTTGACTTCAAACTAACATTCAGATTGTGGATTATGTTGGTTGATTTGGTATGTTAAATTATGTAGGAAGTATTGTAAGTGATAAACTTTCTTGGGGTTGTATACGTGGGGATGTTACTAACAGAGGTAGTCTAGATATTGGGAGTTGCTACAAAGAAACCTGTTGATACGTATTGTCCAGTTCCTTAAATGGTCATATGCCACAGAGAGGAGTACATTATAATGCTCATCAGAACTTGAACCATAGACCTTTTTAAAGTCTTTCTTTTACTTAGATACTTTTGTGAAGGGATCCTACCAAGGACTCTTGACCACTGACCCTGTTGCAAAATTACAAAGTATCAAGCGTTGGGTGCATATTTCACAACTGATGAAGGCTCCACCTGACAGGCCCAGGGACCTAAGGATATTTTGGGGACCTTGAGAAGACAGGAGTTCACCCAAATCCAAATGTATTGCAGGTGAAATCTGATGGTGCATCCTTGGATTACCTTCCCAGCCTTATATTTATAAGTTTGGCTTATGAACATTTTTAGTAGGTTCCATGCCCAATGTGGGGCTTGAACTCATGACCCTGAGATCAAGACCTGAGCTGAGATCAAGACTCAGACCCTTAACCAACTGAGCCACTCAGGTGCCATCCAATCTGACATTTATGAAAAGTTCCAGCAAAACAGACCTTAGAGTGTGTTTGGCCATTCACTATTCATGCAGCACTTGTGTAAATAATCAGGCCAAATTTAATGAGACTGGACTGATTTTGCAAAGAAATCAGTCTCTCTTTGATCACCTTTGATAGAAATGGGATTAACTCTAGGGAGATGTTTCAGTTAAACTCCTTATATATCTTAGATTCTAGTACTGTTATTTGTGAGGAGTTGTTTTGTTAACTGTACTTGGATCCTGAATTCCTCTGGTTTCTCCAATATTTGCCTATCTGTCCCCAAACTAACATTTCCATTTCCTCCAGCCTTTCTCCCTTGGAATCACTAGGGCTACAGCTGCCCTTGAGCCGAAACCCAGCAAGGCTAGAGCTGGCTCCAATGGCAGAGAACCCACCACTCCTGTATGGGTAGTGTTCGGGCCCACTGCTGTGTGACCACTCAGGTCATCAGAGACCTTCAAACTAGAAAGCAAGCAAGCTGTCCTTGCCAGGCGTGCCCCAACACCATCTGAGCATGGTTTGAACCTGACTCCAAAAATGCTTTCAGTGGGCAGCCTTTAGAGCTCAAGTTGGGATTCTAGTCCAGTGTGGGGTTTATGGTTCTGAGCAGTAATCATTGGCTTGTTTTTGTTTTCCTTGTGCAATCTAGGAGCTTGCTTATATCTCCACTTGTTGAGAGGAGTTGAACTGACTTCTTGGCAAGACTAATTCAATGAGATGAAGCTGTCTGCCACCTCAGCTTCTGGACTAGGACTCTTGGAGAATCTTTGAGACTGAGGAGAGCAGAACCCATCACCCCAAGAGGTTGCACATTGACATGTGGATAGTTTAGAGCTGAAGGCAAGTAACACCCAGCAGACACAGGGAAAGTGTTTACCTCTCTCTCAACCGCTTAAAAGAACTCAGGATCTTGTACCAGAAAGAACACTATTACCAGTGATGACTTGTTACATCAGAAAGACTTATGTGCAGGATTGTGGGGCTCGATCCCATGACCCTGAAGTCATGACCCAAGGCGAAGGCAGATGCTTAACCAACCAAGCCACTCAGGTACCCCTCAGATGGTGATTTTCTAAGAAGTATTAGAAGGGTACAACCATCTTAGATGACAGAGAAACAAGGGCAATAAAGATTTAAAAACCTATTGGAAGGATGGATAAGGAATGGAAGCACAGGCAAACGCACACATCATAATGGAATATTATACAAACTAAGTGAGATAAGTCTGAAGGACCGATATATGTGATGTCACTTACACGTGGAGTCCAAACAAAACAAAAAGCAGAATCAGACCTATAGAGAACAGGTTGCCAGAGGGAAGGGGGTAGGAGGGTTGGCGGAATGGAGGAAGGGGAATGGGGTTCCAGTTGTGGAGTGAATAAGTCGTGGGGATGAAAGGTGCAGCTAGGTGATGATCTTGTGTTAGTGTTGCATGGGGATGGATGTTAGCTGTACTTGGGAGCATAGCACACTGCATAGATTTATCATTAGGCTTACACCTGAAACTAATGTCAACTGTACTGAAATTAAAACATTCAATAGAAATGAGTACTCCCTTGGGGCACCTGGGTGACTCAGTCTGTTATACGTCTGCCTTCAGCTCAGGACATGGTCTCAGGGTCCTGGGATGGAGTCCCACATTGGGCTCTGTGCTCAGTGGGTCGTCTGCTTCTCCTAATCCCTTTACTGTTTCCTCCTCTTGGGCTCTCTGGCTCTTTCTCTGTCAAATAGTGTCTTAAAAAAGGCCGGCTATAGAGGCTTGTTAGGACCCAAAATGCACCCTTCCAAGTGGTGGGGGTTGCATCCTGTAATCAGTAAAAATAGAGATGAAGCAGAGCATCAGAAAACCCGCTCCAGGAATAAGTCTGTCCTCGGGGAGCTCACCGTAGTCCTCCAATAGCAGTGGGGTAATGCTTCGGAATAGGGCAAGGATAGGAGGGAGCAAAGTCAGAAAAACCAAGAAATCGATTAAATAGCACATCTTTCCTAGTCTGCAAAGCTCTTGAGAAGCCTCTGTAACAGTTACCCCAGATGACCTCACTGGTTTTCAAGTTCTCTTTTTCCAAGGGATCTCGGGGCCTTTGTTCATGGGTTTGGTCCAAATTCTTAATCTACTCATCAGACCAGAAATAATCTGTCCTTAAGACATTAAGAAGCTAGGACCTGATATGCAATGCTTTGAGGACGAGAGCTGGAGACCCTTTTGGGGAACCATATTTAATATTAGAATGAAACTTTTTTAGGTGTTGAATGAACTGGCTGGAGGGGGAAGGATGCCACCAGAAGTGGCAAAGTTGGAATTGAAACATGTGCTGCAAGAATGTCATTAGACCTCACCCCGCAGAGCCTGGGCATGTGATTGTTTTGAGGATTCAGATTTAAGTTGTAAAGAAATCCTTAAAAGGTACTGGGTATTTCCAAATCCTACTTAGCTGTGACTTTGCAAGACACTGTTTCGTTTTATAAATTGGGACAAATACCTTCAATGAAGTTGGTTGAAGTGGACTGCTGTAAGAGAAGCAATTGCTCCAGACTCCCAGGAGGCTCAGTAACTTAGCTCTTTTTATTAGCCTGAGTTCCAGCACAATCCCTGGTATATATGGATACATGGGTCCTTTTAAGCACGCATTAAAGCAAGCTGACCATTCAGAACTAATGACTGGTGAGGTAATTGACAATAGCTCCACTGAAGATGAACAAGGCATCAGATTCTTTCTAGCCAACTTTTCATCTTTTTTTCTTTTTGCCAAAGCAAATGTTCTCTGGATCCCATCCAATGGCATAAAATACAGTGCTCATGGGAGTATGTGGAGGCTTTATGAGGAAATACAATTAAGTTTTGTTAAAGTGCCCCGTGGCCCAAGGTGGCTGGAAGGCCGTGGCAGGTGACCTGCACAAACCCAAACCTCAGTCCCTAATGCCTCAAGGTTACCAGAGGGAAACCCAAGGACAGCCAGCGGGCCAGGCTTCTGGCTGGAGCCAATCAGTAATTCCCTTGCTTTGCTCTGCTCTGGCCTTCTTTCCACGAATCTTCCGTTGGCGGGTGTTCCTACCCACCTCTAGCTTGGTGCTGCCTGATTCCAATCGATTTTTGCTCAAACTCTTAAAATTTTTAACATGCCTCAGTTTTTAACAGTAATGCTAACACTTAGGCAATGGCTAATCAATATTTTAATTGCCTCAGGGTCTAAAGCTGCTCTCAGAGATAAGAAAAGCTGAGTATTTCAGGTCAATCAGAAGTAAAGCAAAAAGCTACAAAACTTCTCAAAATAAAAGGAAACGGACAACGTTGCAACCACTCGTGGCAGTTGGATTCGTTTCAATTTCTTTGGTGCTTCAGTTTTAGAATTACATAAAACCATGTCTGAAGGTTAGTCTTTAAATGTCTCTCGTTGCTTCTATGATTACTGTCAAACATCGCATGTCATTTACTAAAAAGCAGCCATAACTCCGTTTATAGCCCAGTGTAAAGTTTTAAAACTCTTTCAATCCTTGTCATTGCTGTATTAATGCATTCCCATTGTATTCTTTATCTGATGTCAGTATTTTTGGAAGATAAATGCGGGCCAGTGTTTGGATCTTGTATGGATTTTAAATTTTCCATTACAGCGAAGGAGTCGGGAGGACGACGGTATCCCACAGGAACTGATTTGGGGACGTGAACATGGAGAGGTGGGTGCTCCTTACCCTGCAGCATCCAGGAAAACTGACGACTGTCAGCTCAGTCCTGTGGGAGGTAGTGGTGGTGACAGATACGCTGGCCTGGAAGCTGGGGAGCCTCGGGCAGAGCTTAACCTAGGACAACGTGTTCATACCCTTCTCTTGAAGGGTTGACCTATGTATTTCTTGTAGAACAGGGAGTCAGTGGTGTCTGGTCTGTTGAAGGTCATGGAGAGGATGTGAGCCCTACCCACAAGCTGGCCCCAGGCAACTGGAGGCCCCCTACCACCCCATCCTTAGAATGTAGCTCTGCCCACCATTGCCAGAGTGGGAACCATTCCTGAGAGAGTAAGGTGTCAAGACCATCAGCACAGTATATGGGGCTGAACCCAGGGAAGGTTTCTTTATAAACTTTAGGTTTGGGTGGGGAGGGGTGGAAGGGAGCTACACTCCTCCCTTGGCCTGCCACCCAAGACCATCTTGTATGTAAGTTTCCTTGCCTGTTATACTGGCCACCTATCCATGTGGCATTCATGGCCCTACTCTTCAGTGTCTCCCTGCCTTCCACGTGTGGGGGCTAGGGTGTGAACTAACAATTGGCAAGCCATCCACGAGATACAAGACATGGTCTTGGGAAGGAGACAATGGGGGTGGGG
Source organism: Ailurus styani (assembly GCA_002007465.1). Lineage (NCBI taxonomy): Eukaryota > Metazoa > Chordata > Mammalia > Carnivora > Ailuridae > Ailurus > Ailurus styani. The sequence continues at coordinate 303,507 of LNAC01000327.1, read as the reverse complement.
GGTGCTCTGGAGTTGGCCATCCAGCTCTGTGTGGACAGGTTCTTTGGTAGATGCTTGTGGATCCCCTTGAAGAGGCCAGGGTCTGTGGTGGGCGTGTGCCTGGCCGCTGATGTCCACCTGCAGGCTGAAGGAAATGAAGAGCTGAGGTTTGGAGGACATGAAAGTGTCCACAAGCCTGCTGGCTTCTGGGCAGTGTGCAGAGCTAGAAGGGTGCAAGCTGCCTGGCGTTGAGGTCTTGGGTGTCTGTGGCAGAGCCTGACCAGGATGCTGGGAGGTGGAATCCCTGGGGGGGGAGAGGGGAAGGTGAGGATTTGTACAGGGTGAGGAGGAAATGGAAACTGCCACGCGGTCCTACCCCGATATGAGGGAAAGTTTGAACAGTAACTCCCCTCGACTTTTTTTAAACTAACATCCTTGTTTAAATTCAAGTTAACATGTATTGTGTCAGGTAGAATCTAGTGGTTCATCAGTCGTGTACAACACCCAGTGCTCATTCTATCACGTGTCCTCCTTCCTGCCTGTCACCCAGTTACCCCACCTGCCCACCC
>LNAC01000327.1:224877-295093 GCA_002007465.1 Ailurus styani | reverse complement strand
TGGGGGGGGGGGGGGGGGGGGGCGGCTCCTCCTCTCCCCTCCTCTCCCCTCCTCTCCCCTCCCTGTGCCTGCAGACTCCCTCCTGCAGAGCATCCCTAAGTCCACTAGCTCCCGCTGTGTCTGCCCTTCTTGTCCTCTTCCATGCAGCCTCTTCTCTACTTGTAGCTGCGGAGAGTCCCTTCTGCCAGTCTTCAGGTGGTTTTCTGGGTTATTTACCCTGATTTGTTATTTAGGATGAGGTGAGCCGTAGGGTCCTCCTCTACCGTTTTCCCCAGAAGTCCAAAATATTTTTCAGAAATACTAAGTATCTTTCTTAGTGAATTCTTAGCGAGCTGCTCATTTGAGCTTGAACACAGTCCTATGTGATCTTACTTGTGTACCAACCCACTGTGGAGCAGGACTGTATCAAAAGTCTGCAGAAATAGGTTCAGTGGAGAAAAGGCACGTCCTTGAGTTTCCATATTGTCCTACTGCGTGACCCAGTGTGGGCTCACTCCCACAGATGGGAGAGCAGAGGGTTTTGTTGTGGGATCCTGAGATGACCTGCAGCATGGGGGCACGAATTACTTACGAAGAGCTTCTAGGAGGACTCTGACTGCAGGTCAGAGCAGGAGATCTCTGCGGGTAGATGCACAAAAGCTTCAGTGGCTTTCCTTGAGTGAGACTATTGTGAGGCCAAGCCATCTTTCAGTGGACGCCCAGGGTGTATGAGATGCTGTGTAAAAGGTTTCACGTAGCCCTGAGAGGAATGTGGTGGGATCTTCAGCAAACCACCATCCTCGAGTACTCCTGGGGGTGGAAGTTGGATGGAACACGGGACAGGCCTGGTGGCAAAAAATGTCCTCGGTCCTCTGACTAGTCGAGAGTGGCTCTGGAAGAAAACCCTGTTTTCCATTTCACCAAACCTCAAGGTGATAAAGGAAAATCTTTTTCCCTCCAGTGTGCTGCTTTTTACTCCTTCTGGCAGGGCTGGTTTTTTTCCGTTTTAATTACGGCTTCAGTATCAAGTGCAAAAGCTGGCTTCTGTTGGAGAGAAGCAACCCTTTATTAAAACATTTGGAATGCAAAGAAAGCCCAGCCGTAGGAGTAATTAGGGACACACTTTGGAAGGATCTTTTTCTCTATTTTCAAGAGCAATAAAGAAAAAAAAAAATCTTAGGACAGCCATATGCAGGAGTGTGTGTGGACACTGGGCCACGTTTTCAGATGTTTACATGTGTTTTTATACACTGTAAATTCTAGTTTTCTCCTGAACAAACCATTGGGAGACTTCGGAATTTTACAAGTTAGAAACACTTAAATATTTTAAGATTGAAGTTAACGATGTGGTGGTGGTACAGTGTAGAACCCTGAGGTATATCCTATTTCTTAGGTAGACCTAAAAAAGACTTATTATATAAATATTCGTGTTTGACTTCATGCTGGATTTAAAAAAATACAAGTGAATTTTAATCCATAAGATTATTTTATTGGACAAAAATCCATACGCATTGGAAATCAAAGACCTTTCAATATAGGCAGCATGAGATTAATTGGTCTACACGTGTCAGCAATCTAAGGATCCTAACGTGTATTTAGGAGGGTTTTCACTATGAAAACCAACTTACCTGGTTTAAACACACGCTCCTGTATTTGCTTGTTTTTCTCTTTAAAGAAATCTGAGGTATATGAGGCATGACTATTTAAAGGATGTTTAACTATTTAAACATCATTTTAAAAAACTTTTTTTAAACATCTTAATTTTTTTTCAGTGATCCAAGATTCATTGTTTATGCACCACACCCAGTGCTCCATGCAATCCGTGCTCCTTAATACCCACCACCAGGCTCACCCATCCCCCACCCCCTCCCTTCCAGAACCCTCAGTTTATTTCTCAGAGTCCACAGTCGCTCATCTTTCACCTCCCCCTCCCATTTGCGGACTCTCAGAATGCAACCTTCCCAGAGGTGAGGGCCTGTCCCTAGATGTTGACTGTGTCCTCTGCTATCATAGAGGTGAGCAAGCTCTCTCAGAAAATGGGCCAAATGGGAAACAACACTGAGCCAAATGGGAAAGGGTGTGGGCTTTGCAGGAGTCAGTCTTTGCCCCAAGGGCTCAGCTTGGTCCTTGAGGGGAGGACAAAGCCTCAGGCGTGTAAACAAATGGCTGAGCTGTATTCCAGTAACCTTTCCTTACTAATGCTGGTGGGAGGCCAGATTTGGCTTGTAGGCCAGCGTTTGCCAACCCTAGCTCTGTACTGGGAGAGGCAGCCACATCAATTCCTGGAGGCATGCTTGGGGTGTGATGCTTCACAATATTCAGTGAGGAGTTTTGAGCGTCAATCTCTGCAGTAACTATGATCACCCACATTGGTGAGTAAACAAGGCTCAAATGCAAGGTAAGTTTCCAGTTTTGATGCAAGAAATAAACTGTCACATTAGAACAGGTCCCCCGTCACCTCCTCGGCCATCTGAAGAGAAATTCCATGTCTTGTTTCAAAGAAATGGGTGCAAATTCATCATTTCTGGTACTGAATCATTTCCGATGCCCTTGAACCAGTGTTGATGTGGCTGTTTTTACCTGGTCCTTAAGGACTTCCCACGTCGCACTTCACATGGTGCGAGCAGTCTCCCGGACACACTCCAAGCTCTAACTTACGGACCCCTCATTGTAACGCTGCAGGATAACTACGATGATCTGTTTTGCAGAGGAGGAAACCAGCACAGTGAGGTGAAAGGCTCCCAAAGGCACCTGGCCAGAGCCCGGTGAAGCTCCTGCTTCCATGCCCTGTGTTCTGTCTGCCGCCGCCGCCTCCTGCACGTGGACCTGAGCCCGAGCAAGCTACGTTTCTTGCAGGTACATGAGAGAGTCTTTGATCCTTGGCTGCTTAAACTCTCCAATAGTCATAGACCTGACAATCTAAAATGTAAGAGACCTCATTGCTTCTCCTACCAGCTGAACTTTTCAATAGGGTGCCAGTGTGTCCTTTAAAATTCCATCTTGGCTATTAACTAGGTCCACGGGGAAATCTGTTATTTTCGCTGAACAGCCATTAACTTTATTGCTAAAGTATGTGGGCAGTAGAATGTAATTCATAAGCTGTTAGGGAGACTTCTGTTGACGTACAAATGTTCCTGAAAAGAGACCTGTCTGACAGGCCAGGATCTGGTGGAAAGTCTTTGCATCTGTCCAGTGCATTCCCTTCAACAATCCCACAGTCGTGTTTGTGATGCTCAAGTCACTAAGGGCCTGTTTTTAAGGCCCCATCACTTTCAGATCATGTACCAATCAGTCACTCATGAGTGCTGCTTTAACTTTTAATCTCTTTTGACGCTTTTTGACCTGGACTGTGTGTGTCTGCTCACCATAAATCGTCTCGATCCAAGGGAAGCCTCTCCTCTGTCAAGGTCTCATTACATTTTCACTCCCCCAAGGTTCCTCCAATTTCCAAGGATTAGAGCTAGAATCACCTGAGACCATGTAGATAGTTCAATAAACTGCTTAACAAAACAAGCCTGCCCCACGCACCCCATCGGCTCCCCGGCCTTCATCTTCGTGCTTGTTATCCCGATCAATACGGGCAGCGCGGTAATTACAGGCTCGCAGCTCTGGAGTTGGGGCCGTCTTGCGGGCTCCCCTTATCTGCAGAAACACTGCCTTACACCTCTGCTCTGGCTGTCCTTGACTTCCTCAGCCACAGTCAACAATCCCATTGCTATCTTTTATTCCAAATCGACGGTTACGTCAGGTGAACCATTGAAATGATCTTTGCTCACACGATCATTACTGCGGCCCACCCTATTTAATACCTGCCAGTACTGCTTGGTTTGTATTTCTTAATACTGAACTGAATTCCCTTCAACGCCTCGTAAATCTCTTCTGGAGGAATACATACTTTCCCATTGAATTATGCTGACCTATCTGTTAGCTTTCTGACAAAGCGAGTCTGGAAAATACACTTCAATCTCAGAAGCTTCTGCTCTAGCTCTACCTTTCTGATGATCAATATCTGCACTAAAAATGAAAAATTCAGCCAGGCACAGGCACGACTGCAAATATATGAATATGTGATAGTACATATATCCCAAAGCATTATAAAAATAAACTGCCTTACTTTACATCTGGTGGAGAAAACCAACTCTGTAGTTATATTTAGGTATTGAGGAGAGCTTTGATTTGTGAAGCCCCCGTGAGAAGCTAAAAAATACTTTAGACATATTTCCTCAGACATCTCCACTCACAGAGGCTGGAAGGTTTGCTATAAATTATGCAAGATGTCCATAAGATCTGAGTTAACCTTCTAAAAGTCCAGATTCTGTTTCTACCTAAGAATCCACAGACAGGATGAATGGGCGAATGGGGGAGAGGAAATTAAGGAGAAAACTGGAAAGCCCAAAACGATGGAGAGGAAACACGGGATTAGTCAAGACAATCCTGTGACTCAAAGGTCTGAAATATGGCTCAGTAACATGGCCAGCAATGGCCCCACCACCTTTCCCATCAACTGCAGACCACTACCAACCACCACCCACTCCTACCAGCCGCAAGAACCATCTCTACCAATAAATGCTATTGCTCACCGTCACCACCACAGCTCTCACTAACCACCATCAACTGTAGGGATTAATGGAAAACGGTGCTGGTGAGTTGTCCTCACAGGTAGTAGAATTCACAGGTTGTCGAAGGATGCCCCAATGCTGACAAAGAATAAAAACACAAAAAATGGATGTTCATGCAGGGGGTTCACGAGGGAAGATACGAAGGTTCTGGTTATGTGTCTCAAAACCAAAATATTAGAAACTAATGGAAAACTTACAACTGTTGGAAAATACATGCACAGGAAAAGTTTTTTTTTTAAAAGATCTTATCTGATGGAACAAATAGAGCAGGAGAGGGAGAAGCAGACTCCCTGCTGAGTGGGGAGCCCAATGCAGGGCTCATTCCACAGATTCTGGGATCATGACCTGAGCTGAAGGTAGACGCTTGACTAAGCCACCCAGGTGCCCCAGAAGTTATCTGTTCTTGTTAACATGCAGTCCCCAAACTAGAGTCTGGTGTATGTGTCAAGGTACTGGGGTTGAACTAGTATTTACTGACACAGCAGAGCTCAACAGATCTGACCTTCACAAAGTCGCATGACAAGTCCGTACCTAGATTCAGAAGGCTCCATGATGAAATCATAAGTTTTCATCATACCACACAAATGGCCATGGGTTTGACCCCCCTCCTCCCACCAAATCCCAACAGAAGTTACCTGTACTCAACCAGGAGTTAAAACGTTCTGCTCCAGGTAAATATCTGTAAATTTTCCACTTCCATCTTCAACCATCTAAAAACTTCTCAGGTAATTGTACATAATAGTAAGGGGGAAGGAAGAGAAAAAAATCAGATTATTATATAATTATATTTCTTTCCTTCCAGTGCTGAAGCTATCCATAGAAAATCTAGTTACCAGAAGACATCCAACCTTGACAAGGTTAGTCCCGTTTACAGTCAAGTAGTTTGTGATTTTTAAAGTGTTATGGTGATGATGATCATTACGGAGTTGTAGCATGTACCTTCTAATTTGGTTGTCAAGGGAGATCGGGAGTGGTAATTAAGGCTAAAAGGCAGCGAATGGAAGCCTTATGAGAGGATATCTGGAAGCTGGGAATCTGATCAGAGAACCAGGCAGTGGCGAGCCCTGCGGGGGCAGCTGCAGCATTCCTGAGTGACAGGGGGCTGAGCAGGCAATTATGACAACAGGCGTCCCCCTAATCTCTACAATCCCAAACTCCGTCGCATCCATTTAAATTAATTTTTATGAAGCCTGCACATTTATAGCCTCACCAAATTGGAAATTTGTTTATGGTCCACAGGAAATAACTTTAGGGGAGCACACAGCAGTGAAAGCAATCCTGTCTGTCTGGCTTGTCTTTTTAACTTGTGAAATTAATAATAGGAGATTAACCTGAAGGCTGCTGCCTTTATGAAGGCTGATTGATCCTCAGCAGCCAGACATCATTATGATTACCATGGGAAGGTCAGAGCGAGGCATGTAAAAGTCACAGCTGATTCATGCATCCCCACCATGAGCAAGGGATTCAGGGGCGGGTGTGGGGAAGGGCTGGTGGTGTTGGGTGTTCTAAGTGAGAAATCCGTCTTCCTTGCATTGCTGAAACTGAAATTTTCGGGAACGGATTTTAAACAACTTTGGACATAGTTATTTCAAGATGTCTGTTCAGCCGAGATAGCAATAGTTCATTACCATGCATGCTGAAAACCTATTTTAAGAAGTACTTTGCTGCACAAAGATTAATTTACCACATCATATTTTTTTCTCCCAGTAATGCTAATATAAATAATTGTTGTACCTTAAATTGGCATTATATTTCGATAGCCTAGTTTTTAATATACAAAGAACCTTTAAGCGGAACCGTTCAGCAACAGGAAAAGAGACAGAAAATAGGAATCTCAGGGAACAGCTCTCAATTTAAATCCCATTTATTGTTCTGATGGAGTGTGGTAGCTGAAGATGCTTGTTTTGCAATTAAATTTCAGAGATTATCAAATTTTTGTTTGATTCAGATATGGCAAAACCTGAAAACTCACCCTAATTAAAAACGTCCTTTTTATTACCCACAGTTTTTCCTTGTCGGGTTATCTAGGGGGCTTCTATGTGTGGAGATGTGGTGATATCACAGAGCAGAGCAGTGATGACTAGCAGGGATGCAGTTTTCATAAGCTCTTCTAGTAATAGGGCATTCATGTCCTCGTCCTACAAAAATAGTCGATCGATAGTACCAGTGGATAATGAAATTAAATATAGGATTAATATAAAAAGTTAAAATACCCAAAAGAGTAATATTCCCCTCTTTTGGGGAGGGTCTGGGGAAACGAAAAGTTGGCTGAATCCTGAAAACAGGGATGCTATTTACAGTGTTTGATGTTAAATAGCATACAACTTGTATTTAGGGATAGGAATTAAAGCCAGAAATGATTTGAGCGTTTTTCACTGGGAATACAAAAGCGGAAATAAGGATCCTTCGGAGAGACCATTTTCATTTCTTTTATATTTATATATATGTTTTTTATATATGTGTGTGTGTGTATATACACATACACACATATATATACATATGTTTTTAAAGATTTATTCATTTGTGAGAGAGCACAAGCAGAGGGAGAGGCAGAAGAAGGCTGAGAAGCAGGCTCCCTGCTGAGCTAGAAGCCCAATGTGGGCCTCCGTCCCAGAGCCCTGAGTTCATGACCTGAGCCAGAGGCAGATGCTTAACCGACTGAGCCACCCAAGTGTCCCTCTTACATATATTTTTATCTTAAATATATATATATGTATATATATATATATATATACATATATATATGGGGTAATTTTAAGCTTCTGATCAATGTCAATTGACTCGCTTTTATCTTCTGTGAAAGACGAGGTATTCCCCAATAAAACCCACAAACAATATTTTTAACTCTTCATTGTTTTTATGTTTGATGACAAATAGCTCAATGGTCCATTTTCCTATGACACCTAAAACTTGGGCATCAATACCTAATGTGTCTGTGTGTTGAGTTTTAAGGTAACTGTATAGGTTAAGGAGTGAATGCAGATCTGTAATTCTCAAGTGCCTTGCTGTGGTTCAGTCCTCCATGTGGAGTTGGAGAAAGCCACCATCTTTCCCTGCTGATGGCGTTGCCACTTGGGCGGTGCACACCTGCAGCACTCCTACACCACCACCATCAACCATTACATGCATGCCGTGTCAATTAACAACTGGGGTGGAGGGCTCCTCAAAAGCGCATCTGACTGAAATTCCTCCCCTTTCAGGACCTCACCAGCCTATCGAGGGCTCTTCTTTGGTAGGAATCCTAGAGCTTCTGTGTTCAAGACAAGTATTGCATTTGTGTTGGGCTAAGGCTTAATTGCTTGCTGCCTATTAACCCTTGGTGGGGCAGTTGATCAAATCAGTAGAAGGAAGACTGTCCATGTGATGGGAAGCGTTGATGCTGGAAAGGTCAGTTTGTGATGTCTTCTTGCCTTTGGGTATTTTCCCCCCCCACAAGCCGCTACTTTGCATTTACAGGGGATGGGAGCACAGACCTGTCAAGTGCTGTATGGTCTGAACTCTGATATTTAGGAGACCGTGGATTGTTTGAACTCTGCTAGGCTCTAGTCTGTGACCCTGGCAAAGCCTTAAGCAGCATGTTTGCTTGTCTGTTATGTGAGCTTATGTTACCCTTGTCTGTCACACTTCCTTCTGTTCATTCAACTCCTAGATATTCACACCCATTCAGTGCTTAGGAAATAAGGAAAGTGTGCCCAGCAAGGTGAGGTGTTGTCATAGCTTCATGGAACTTAAAATCTGAGGAGAGTGGGGGAGAAGAGACCAAACAAGACCTTGGTGGACAGACATGGTTTTCCCAATGGAGAATATTTCACATTATTCATATTAACCCTTTATAAAGCCTAAGACATACAAATCCAATGATGATTTCAGCAGTGGAACGTAGTGACCAACTCTGAATATTACATGGAAGAAAATAGGAACAAAATTCATCCAGAAAATGCTGAAAAAGAACCATAAGAATGGTTCGATCTATTAAAACTCAGTCATTAAATATTGTGTTGTTGGCACAGGAATTAAAAATGAGGGTAAAATGGAAAAGAGGAGGCTCCAGACACAGAACCAAGAAAGGGAGGAAGGACTCTTGCACCTGTTGTGTTGGGGTAACTGGCCGTATTCAAATTTACAGCAATAAATAGGTGACACGTATGTACACAGCTATATACACATCTGTAGTAGATGAAGTGAGACATTGATATTTTGAAAATTCCTGTTTACAGAAATTAGATTTAAAAATACTTCAACTGAGTATGAAAAAGTAGAATTTTAAAAAACAAAACGCTGTCCTGAGCATAATGTCCAAATTGGGTTTACAGAAAAAGTTGATACTTATAATTTTTTGAGCAAGGCATTTGTTTTTCGTAGAGCACAAAAAGAACATTAGGACCACGTAGCTGATTATGTGATATAGATGCATGTATGTAATGTGAACTTTCATATGTACGTTGGTGGCGGTAGATCATATAATCATTCGAATTTGAAGAAGACCACAGACCTCTCCCTGTTAACGTGAATGTAAAATTCTTAGTTCAGTGGTTGGAAAGTCAATCCTGTATATATTAAAATGATATCCATGAACTGGAAAGATGGGAGCATGCCTTGATACTTCTGAATTTTAGACGTTAAATAGAAAAAAAATCTCAATAGATTTATAAAAAGCACTTGAAAAATGATATAACTTCAAATATGTGTGAGTTACTAATCTAAACAAAAGAATTTTAAGTCATTTAATTTGGCTTAAACTTAAGATTTAATTTCTTTGCCTTCACATATAGGTGTTCAAAGTCTTTACTAAAGAAAATGTATGATAAAAGTCATGCAAATGTATTCAAAAATTTCTTCAGGGTTTTTTTTTTTTTTTTTTTTTTTGACACAGAGAGAGAGAGATCACAAGTAGGCAGAGAGAGAGGAGGAAGCAGGCTCCCTGCCGAGCAGAGAGCCCGATATGGCCCTCGATCCCAGGACCCTGAGATCATGACCTGAGCCGAAAGCAGAGGCTTTAACCCACTGAGCCACCCAGGCGCCCTTCAGGGTTTTTTTAGGAAATATTGACTGCATTTTTAGATACTCCACATGTTTTCTAATCCTCATTAAAATTGTATACAATTAAAGTAAAATTTCTTGTGTGAGTATATGTTAAAACACATTTTACTATTTACTGTTTTTACTATTTCCTATCACAACTATTTGCCTATATAAAGTATGTTCTCTCATAATTCAGATAGCTCACAGGTAATAAGATAGTAAAGCTTACCCAGAACAAGACTAACAGTAGTAGAGAAGACACTTTGCCTGCTCTTCTATTTTGCCCACAATATAAATCAGAGCTGCACTTCTAAAATCAGCTTCTGAGAACTATTCCCATAAGTCAGCAATAAACATAATTAAAAGATACTTAAAATGAGAAATAACACAATCCAACAGTTTAAAAGAACATTTGCCAAAAAAAAAAAAAAAAAATTTCCCCCACCAGACAGTAAAGATAAAACAAAGGGATGATATTCTAAGAGCCTATAGTACCTAAAGCAAATTTGTGGCTCGTTTGAAGTGATTCATAGAGAACCTTCTGGCCAATGTCTGTTACAGCACATCATGGTTTTACAGACATGGGTTTTATGGTCTTTCCATTTGTCTGATTGTAGGTGCACTTCTCAGGAGGATGTGAAAAATTTTCCCTTTGTGTTTTGTTCACTGCCCCATCTTTTAAAAATGAAAGGTCCTGTTAGAAGCCTCTGGCAGAGTAGACAAGGTTATGATTTGGGTACATGAGTGAAAGCACCCATTCAAGTGGTTGTGCTCCCAAGTGCCTCTGCCATCTGCTTCACTGAAGAGCAATAGTGGAAGAAAACATTTGCAAACCATCTATCTGATAAAACCATCTTAATAGCTGAAATGTGTAGGGAACTCCCACAACACAATAGAAAACGGTTTTTAAATGGACGAAGAACTGAAGGTCTTGAATAAACATTTTTTCCCAAAGACGACCTACAGTGACCAACAGGTACAAGAAAGGATGCTGTGTTTAATGCGGGAAATGCAAATCAAAACCACAAGATATCACCTTAAATTTGTTAGAGTGGGTGTTATGAAAACAAGTCCATGAAGACGTGGAGAAAGGGGGACACTTGTGCACTGTTGGTGGGAATACAAACTGGAGGAACTACTGTGGAGGACAGTATGGAGGTTCCTCAGAAGATTAGAAGTAGAAGTACCATAATCCAGTAATTCTACTTCTGAGTAAAGGGAGTGAAATCTGGACCTTAGAGAACTATACCCCCATGTTCATTGCAACGTATTCACAGTAGCCAAGATGCAGAGACAACCTACTTCAGAGACTCAGCCTACTCAACCTATGCAGAGACATGACCCACTGATGGATGAATGGATAGAAATGTGTACACAAACATTGGAACTTCAGCCATACAAAAGTAAATCCTGCCATGTGGGACAAAATGGATGGACCTGGAGACATACTAGGTGAAATAAGTCAAAGGCAAGTATCACCTGATAGGACTTGTATGAGAGATCTGAGGATCAACTCAGAAGATGGGTACTAGAGATGTGAAGAAAATGAAGACTAAGTCCTAGAGCTACTGTACCAGCATGGTGGTGATCAATACTGTATATTGAAAAATATGCTAAACAGGGTAGATTTTGTGTAAAGCATTCTTAAAGAGGTTGGGAGGCAATATTTGGAAGTGATAATCCACGTTCACAGTGTCAATTGTGGTGATCTTCCACAGGTATCCACTTCTCCCCAAGCTCACCAAGTTGTATGCATTAAGTATGTATACCTTTTTGTATGTTGGTCCTATCACAGGGAACAGTATGGGATATGGATAAGCCTCCTGGTCAGGGACACAAGATGCTGAGTGTTGGGTGGACTATCTTGAGGCCCCTCAGTTGTGGACCACCTCTTTCTGCTTCCCCCATCTGAGAAAGCCTCACCCTGTTCACAGGGCTGTCTATACTCTTTGCTATTCCCCTGTTCATTAAAGACCTTGTCACATTTGTCAGTTGCCAGGCTTGTTCCCTTGTGATTCAACATCAGAGCCAGATATCCTAACACTAACATTTTCACCTTAAAAATGCCATAGTATCCTTCTTAAACAAGTGTGCATTTTCCAAATGACTCTTAAAGATTTGCCTAGACTGGGAGAAAAGCAAAAGAACTGGCAAACTGGGTTTATGTATACTAGTACTGGCTACAGTTGATAATTCCATCCGTTCTCCCTGAGTCTACACAAGGCAGTTGGGGTTTAGGATTTACATATTTTACATCATGTATAGAACTTTTACACATCTGTTTTATTCCAAATTTACTTAAATGTATATTCACTTACATTCTATGTACAATTTGTCAGATGTCACCACCTTTAACTCCAAAATATCTCGATGAAAAGAGAGTTCAAAGTAAAGGTAAATACTGTGAGGAGACTGTGAGGTGAAACAGAGTCCAGCAAAACTTCAGGTTCTGTTTGTATGATTTGTGATGACTGAACAAGAGAATGTTGAAATTGTAGTCTTTCCTGATGGTAGATGCAGGATTTTGAGACTCCACATGTTGATGTTATTGGTAGAAGAATAGAGAAATTCTAACTGTAAAACCAGGGCAATTAAGTATTTATATTTGGATATGACCCAAATACATAGGTTTATTTAACATGGGTAAGAACAAACACAAGAACTTGTCCAACTGTGAAGACGTTAATACTGAAGATGCAGAAACCTCAGTTATGAGACCCAGTAAACCAAGCTGATTGTTAAAATATGCCAGAGTGGCAACGGTTCAGTTAATACTAAAGATGGGCTTCCTACTAACAGTGGGGCGTGTTAAACTTCATGTAAATCTGTGATGGAAGGATTTCTTGTGAATCTTACATTGTAAAAGGATGTTTATATCTGTGTTTAAAAACTGTAAAGTGGCCAAATCTTGATATTCATGGAAATCAATATTCTTATCAGTAGGAAGCACAGGGCTTATCCAATGATGAACTGGGGAGATCTCTCATGAGGGGTATGTCTCTTGTTATACTCAGAGCAATGATTTCTGTTGGTCTGCTTATTCCTTCCCACTGGGGGGAGTGTTTCTCACCTTTAGAAATTATAAACCTGGAAAATTCTCCACTGCCTTATAGAAATGGAAATCCATGAGAATGTCTATTCTCTGTAAAGCTAGATAGGAGAACTGTAAATCTATGTAAACGCGGGCTTTGCAGGCAAGGAAAGGGGTCACATTCTGGCCTTTTTCACCTAACATTTAGATGGCTCTGGATGACTATTCAGCCCTTCCGGGTCTTAGTACAGTGTAGAGCAACCAGACATCTCCTTTCCACGTTAAAGAGCCAAATCTCCTATTTCAATGGTCTTTATTGAATAGCATGAAAATGATTCATGACTTTATGTGAAAGCTCTAAGTTTTGCATGTAAAATCGTTATTTCAAATGAGAGGATGGTGTCTATAGTGGAAAATAATTTTTCTATATAATTTGGTTAATGTGTGCATATGTGTCAAATTTGAATCTTAAGTAGGTGGTTAGGTATTAAGATATTTTTCACCTGCTGAGATGATTTGACTTTTTTCATGATCTTATTAGACATCTTTAACAGTTTTCCTCACTCTGACAATATAAAGTGTCATTGATTCCATATCTTAAGAGAATTCATGACCCTAACTTCCGACACAAAGCACTTGTTTTTTATTCAAGATTATGGAATTACAAGTTTGTCTCTAAAGAAAAGCTGATTTTCCAGCTATATCAAATTGCCTTAGACTTGTTGTATATAACATCTCTATCAAGTATACTAATACAAAATTGGGAAAATGTTTCTTCCTGCTTTGAGTAAATTTTTAATTTGTAAGGAAAGTAACTGTCTTAGAGGGTTATCAAAGTATATTAATACAAGTTTTTTTGGAAATTGAGCACAATGAGGCAATGACACGTTTTTATTCAGAGTTTGAGATGCCATAGAATTAAGCACATTTAATAGATGAAGGGCAGGTCTCTGGATGCCTCATGAACCTTCTCAGGGACTTGTGTGCTACGGGTGGCTGGTGAACTGATTTCATGTTCTAGAATCTTGGTCCAATAGTAAACTTTCATCTGTACCCACACATCACTATCTTATCCCATGGCAGGAATAAGGAAATTGTACCATTTCACGTAAAATACAATGAGGAAGGAAGGAGTGGGGGATTTGGAGGCATAATATCAAGATTCAGACCTTTGAGCTTGTTGCTGATCGACTCCATGCTCATCAGTGACTGAATTTGTTCAGCTCATAAGTTAAATATGTAAAAAAAAAAAAAAAAACCTAGGGTTGCTTGGGAAGTTTAATGAACTGAAAATGCCTAGTATATAAGTTTTATTTTATAAACTCCAACTGGTAGAAGTCACTCTTAATTATCAACATCTTTTTATTCCTCTGTATGGTAAGCAAAGTACTAGAGAGCCTATTTGCTGTTTGTCTTTCTCATTGAAAAAGAAGGTAAGATTATCCCTTCAGAGTTGTGTTTATTTGTAATGTCATAAATTCTACATGTATTCTCTTTTCTAAATGGGAAGAAATGGCACCATGCTCTGTGTATTACTCTACAGTTAAAGTGATGAGACCTACATATGTCTATAACTTTGACTAGTGGGAAGACCTTATTGAGATTTTGATTTGTGACTCAACCTTAGCTAGTCCTAGGTTTAAGGTACACTTATGGGAACATTTTCTGGGCGGTGGTCTTTTTCTTGGTAACTTTACTGTTTACAACTTCAACAAGGATAAACTTGACTGAGCATTGTGTGGGCCTCAGATGTGTGTATATTAGAATTGCAAAGGTTGACATATGGGTTCTCTTCAAGGTGCTCACTGGCCAGCTGGGGAATGTGTATATAAGTTACCTCCCAGAGTAGCTGCAGAACTCTTTTTAGAATCCATGGAATGGATGTTCTCCCTCCTTTTGTCCCCTCCCTTCAAGCCGGAGTGGGGGTGGCTGTTGGCAGTGTCTTGCTTGCCCTGCTGCAGTGGTCACAGGGAAGACGTGTGGGTATATACAGTGTCCCAGTGAAAGATATTTTAAGCATCAAGGAAGCCTGGGATGTGATGACTCATTACCCAACACAGATGACAAATGTTTTTATGAGGAAAGCTGGGATCACCCCATCAGAATTCTCCTATCTGTTCTTTTAGGTGGAAAGCCTATTCTCCCTGGAGCTTAGGTGTAGGGTTCTCTATAATTCAGGTGGTCTTACTGAGCTGCACAGAAACTAGTGGTTCTCTGCTGTCCCCAGGGGACATTGGGCTATATCTGGAGACCCCTTGGTTGTCATAACTGGGGGTGTGCCTGGCATCTAGTGGGCAGAGCCCTGAGATCCTGGTAAACCTACAGGGCACAGGATCTGCCCCCACGACAAAACTATCCAGTTACCTGGTCTAGAATATCAGTGTGGGCTATGAGGCTGTGAAAGACTAGAGGCATCTGGGTGGTACGTTCACACCAGACCCTGTCCCTACATTCATTCCCAAGTCCCACTGGGTCACTGGAGGCCTTAGTCTAGGCCTTCTGTGCATCAGGTTAGAGGGGGAAAAAATGAATTATCAATATTACAAGTTTATAATATTTGATATCTTTGTTTCTGAGGAGATTCAAGTATTAAACACTAAAGTGCAAAATGGGGTACAGTCAAAAGGCAGCTAATTCTCTGGAGTCCCATTGCCTAGGTGTGTAGTTCATAACACACTTGGATGACATTAATTTGGGCAAACCAATATTCTGTGGCATTTCCAGGTTGCCTTCCCGGGCCACACTGTCCTGGTTTCCAGATCAGGGTGGTTTATACATTTGTCTATGGAAATGGACAGGTCCATGAGGACGGTGGGGTGGGCCAATATTGGCTGCAGTCAGATGGTTAGCATTATGTTTGGCTTTTAATTACTGCTGTACAGAGTATGGTGAAGGCCTGACCTAGGTGATCATTTTCTTCCCCCTCTGTTTTTGGCTGTTCCATTAATGCTTTTTGTGTGCATGCCACGGTATGCCTAGTCTAGCTCTGATTGCCTCCAGTGAGCTGCGGCTCAGCGGTGTTGTTTTTGGTTATATAATGGTTCCAGTTTTGTTTCAAGTAACCATTCTTATCAGTAGTGTTCATGATTAAAGTTATTTCTAAGAGCAGAATATTTGTGGTTAAACCTAGGGATCATTTATTTCAGTGCTCTGAAATGTTCTGTCTTCAAAAAAAAAAAAATGTTCTGAGCCTTTTGGACAGCTGCTGCTGTGTGTATGCCATGATCTGACATCAAAAGAGCCTTTTCTTTTTACCCCCAAAAGGAGTTTGTGCTGAATATAATCCCTCCCTTCCAACAAATGAAAGTGTTTCCAAACACAATATGGTCTTACAAATCACCAACCTAGGTCCCTGCACTTCAGGGTCAGTCTCAGTTTTACATAGGCCCCTATGAAGTCCCTAACTTCTTGGAAGCTCAAAATTCATCTATCACCAAATTAAAGTCAGTGTTTTATTGAGCTATCATATCTTTATTTAATGATATAATTTTGATGATGAATTACATCTCTTGGAATGGAAATTGAACTTCTCAGAAGCAGAATTGAGGGACCTTGATAGGGATTTTGCAGAATTGCACATACTGCTCTTAATTTTGATCCCTGAACTACTTTAGGAAACTACTTTAGGAGCGGGGAACTCCTGTATTCAAGTACATAGGGGCCAAGAGAAGATCCTACCTTAAAACCAATCATCTCCAATTATCTTTACTGTTCTGGTCTCTCCACCATTGATTATAAAATGCAACTGTCCAGTTCCATGGTGGTTTAGCTAAATCCTTGTTTCATAATTATTGATATGTTAATAGAATGTTGGGGTCAAGTGAATAGTGTCTTAAAGCCATTATAATTGAGAATTGCATAAAATTCACATGGGAACTCTGAATCTGGGAACACTATTCAATTTTATAGGAGATGGAATCCTGAAAAAAAAATCATAAACCTATATCTTTGATTTATTGGGTCCAGAAGCTATCTAAAACTTCTATGAGAATATTTTGTTTTATAAACTTGTGTTGGACTTGTTCTTGAATGCCATCTGGTAAGCACTGAATTCATAAAATGTGAGGCAGGACAGAGTATAAATTATATTTAAACCAGTTAAATGCAAAGTTCCCATCCACTTTTCTTGGCATGTGGGTCAGGAAACTATTATCAAAATGTAGGATTTTTTTTTCTAAAGCTTTTCATTGGGGATTGTCTAAAACCAAGACATTTCCCCGTAATTGTGCTTGTTTTATTTGCTCCTACCATGTTGGTTTTTTTTTTTTTAATTTTATTTTTATTCTTTGCCCAAGGGGTACAGGTCTGTGAATCATCAGGCTTACATCTTTCACAGCACTCACCAAAGCACAAAACCTCCCCAATGTCCATAACCCATCCACCCTATCCCTACCCTCCGACCCCCCAGTAACCCTCAGTTTGTTTTGTGAGATTAGGAGTCTCTTATGGTTTGTCTCCTTCCCATCCCATCTTGTTTCATTATTTTTCCCTCCCTACCCCCCATGACCCTCCACCCTGCCCCTCAAGTTCCTCATATCAACCATGTTTTTAATAATTGAAATGGGAAATCCACAAGCTGAGCATCAGGAATGCACAGTGACTATTCATGCAGGCATTCCATGCTTTGCATTATGTGTGAAGACCAGCATAGTGAAAAGAGGACTTTTGTTTCTCCTCCCCTTTTCACTTAAATGTTTCTGTACTTTTCCTCACTCATCCTCTAGCTGTCCCTCCTTTGGCCTGTCCCCAACACCTTGCTTCAGCACATGCCACCTCCTGCTAGGTATTCCCTTTGATTTAGTTTATTTGTTCCCAAGGCAAATTATTAGAATGTCAGAACCAACCTACTTTGGAGCTTGTAACATTCAACACGAGGTAACCCATAAAGGGATTTGGCATAAAAAGCATAGTGATTTGTTAAGAGCAACATTCATGGTGGTTTAGCTGATTATAATGTGGAGAGTTATTTAATAATTACTCTTTGATTATAGCAATTTCCTTTTAGCAAAAAAATTACAAATGTGGAGGACTTACACTTTGGCCAAGACAGGGTAAAAGAGATTGGGTTGATGATTCTGCCTACAATGACGTATATATAAAACAAAATATTTTTCAGGACACTGGACATTTGGGCAACAAAGAATATTCATGCATAAGGGACAGTAAACAGGAGTCCCATGATTTTCTGACATTACTGCCTTTAGAGAATTTTCTGGCTGAAGTCCTGGGATTGGGAACTCAAGCCGAGGAGCATGGATTCCCTGTGCTTGAGGAGATGGTGAGATTCAGAAGAAACCACAGAGCATCTTAAATCTGTGGGACAGAACTCTGGACAGGTGCTGAAAGTGTCTTAGAGTGTTCTGGAAAGTGTAAATGATCACTCATGTTTGAGGGAGTACTAAGAATGAGAAGACCATCTGGGAAGATCAGAGAATAGTGCTCAGGGCTCACTCCAGGCTGGAAGGGATAACTGCTGCCACCATGCAGACTAGGTACCCTTGTAATTCATGGGGCACTGAGGGGAGGAATGTGGGAGGGTCTTCCATCGTGGTAATGATCAGACTACTCCAAAATCACTTGCTCTGGTCTTGTCTGAAAGTCTTTAAAGCAAAAGTTGGAGGAATTCAATTGTTTACAAGCAATGTAACTATGTTCTAGCACAAAGCACAACACTTTTTTTTTTTTTTTTTTTTTAGCACAACACTTTTTAAGACAGGTATTTACCCAAGAAGAGAAACACCCACAATGTCTGACAGCCAATGGAGCTAATAGGACATACAGAAAAAGAAAAATCCATCAAAGCTGGGACAGTCCCCACTTAAAATTGACATTGGAGCAATTATTTTCATATATTTAAAAGACATGGAAGGTAGAAATTGAACAAACCTGGAAAATGATTTTAAAACCAAAAGCTATATGATTCTAGAAGATAACGGGAAAAAGTCCTTTACATCTTGGTTTAAAGTATTTAATACACCAATAGCAGGGTCCACAACATTAAAAAAATCTGTGAATTAGGCATCAAAACAAAGAGCTATTCTTTGAAAAACTGTTAAGGGAATGAAAATATGAGACCTGAAAATATTTTTGCTAAGAATAAACCCTGTTTGATAGGGGATTTGTTTCCAGGTGTATAAATACAGAACTCTCAAACTTGAGAAAATAATGTAATTAAATGCAAAAAATTTAAATTTCATCAAAGATACCCAATGTACATTTTTAAAAAATGCTCTCATGTAATTACAAAATGCAGACGAGAACTACTGTGCACATGCCTGTTGGAATGGCTAAAATTTTTAAAGACCAACCAAAGCAAATTGTGATGGTATGGAGCAAATGACATTCTTGCATTGTTGGTGGGAATATATTATCATACAACCACTTGAGAAATGGCAAGTTCTTTAAAATTTAAACATACGTTGACCATAGATGTAGCCATATGTCCTTACAATGAGCACAGATGTCTATAAACGCTTTATTTGTAAGAGCATAAAACAATAATGCAAAGGTCTATAGGTGAAAGAAATGAACAAAATCTGGTATATTCCTGCAATGGACCACTACTTAGTATTTTACAGGAATGGAGTAAGGATGCACCCACCAATGTGGGTCAATGTCAAAATAATCCTGAATGAAAGAGGTTCAAAAAAATGCATACTGTTTCCATTATGAAAATCTGAAAAAGCAAAGTAATACCTCATGCCTGAGGATGAGCTCATGAACAGGAGGAGGAGGGTGGATTTCAGAGAACTTTTGAGGGTTTATGTGCACGTGTGCTCTGGATCATGGTCATGGTTTTGCAAGTGCATATTATATCACAGTTTATCAACGTGCACACCTTACGTACCTGCAGCTCGTCACATGCAAATTTTACCTCAAACTGGATTATACAAATATGTTGATTGCAGGTATGAATTTTTATATCTAAATTTTGTCTGACAGTGGGGCTTTGACTTCCTTATCTGTTAAATATCAGAGACCAATATTTTGAAAGTCCTCTAAAAATGTTGATTTTGAGAGTTTGTCCTCCCCGCCTCCCCATAGAACCATTCTGATGACCATTTATTCACATCTTTAAGATGTTTTAGTTCATACCTGCATTGTTTTTACTCCCTAGAAGCTCCAAGATCCACTGAACCCATCTACCCTTAGAAGCTTCGCTACATTTAGTATGTACACATTCCACAGGGAGAGAGGCAATGAATCCATTTCTTATTTTACCCTATTGAAAAACCATCTCTAAATAGCAATGCTCAACTTACCACTTGACAAATCAGTGTAAGGGAGGGCTGATAATATTTCTAGATGACAGATCAGTTAAAAAAAATTCTAAATTGCCCTTTAATCAGAATAAGAGTGAAGGAGAGTGAGTATCCAGGCAACCATGCTGAGTCTGCTGAAGCTGTCAGGAAGGCTTCCTCAGACCCTGGTGAGAAAAATCAGTCCAT
Organism: Ailurus styani; assembly: GCA_002007465.1. Taxonomy (NCBI): domain Eukaryota; kingdom Metazoa; phylum Chordata; class Mammalia; order Carnivora; family Ailuridae; genus Ailurus; species Ailurus styani. The sequence continues at coordinate 274,994 of LNAC01000327.1, read as the reverse complement.
TTCCCCCTATGTAATAGAAGTGTTTTGCATTTGAAAATCTGTATTGGAGAGGGGGTGGTGAACAGAAATGACTGGAGAGCATGTAATTGTTCAGGATGCTAACTGTTGCATGCCCAACCCCAGATGCAGATGTTCTGGGTAACTTGTGCGGACATCATCATGGCAGGATTCACGGTCAGAGTAACTTCACAAAACACCAAAACCCGGCCGTGATTAAGAACCTGTCACTGGAGAGCCATGCAAAGGCCTTCTCCATGGTCAGCACCAGATCATTTTTGGTGTGTGCAAGTAGGTGAGACCACACAGGAGTGGAGAAATTAAACCCCAAGTAGAAGCATGGCATGTGGGTACGTGTGTGAAGTTTTGTGCAGCATTTTTGCCTACCCCCCCCTGCTTTTGTGTGATTCAGGGGATTTCCTTCATCCTGGCCTGAATTTTGCTTGAGGCAAAAACATCTACTCCAAAGGCATTTGTATCTGTTTCCCTTTCTATTGTGTGTGCTTGAATTTAACCCTATCTCTGAATAGCTTTTTTTTTTCAATTCCAGTGCAGTTCACATACAGTGTTGTTTCAGGTGTACAATATAGTGATTCAACACTTCCATACATCACTGGTGCTCAGCACTGTAAGTGCCCCCTTTATCCCATCACCTGTTATACCCAATCCCCCCAGCCTCCTGCCCTCTGGGGACCATTGGTTTATTCTCTATAGTTAAGAGTCTGTTTCTTGGTTTATTTCCCACTTTTTTCATTTCTCAAATTCCACGTATGGGTGAAATCATATGGTGTTTATCTTGCTCGGACTTATTTCACTTAGCATTATACCCTCTAGCTCCATGTTGCAAATGGCAAGATTTCATTCTTATTTCTGGTTGAAGAATATTCCATTGTACATAAATACCACCTCTTCTTTATCCATTCATCAGTCACTGGGCACTTGGGCTGCTTCCATATCTTGGCTATTGTAGATAATGCTGGTATAAACATAGGGGTGCATGTATCCTTTCAAATTAGTATTTTGTATTCTTTGAATAAATACCCAGTAGTGTGATTGCTGGATCGTAGGGTAGTTCTATGTTTGAGTTTTTGAGGACCTTCCATGCTGGTTTTTTTTTTTTAAGATTTTATTTGACGGAGAAGTAGAGAACACAAGTAGGCAGAGCAGCAGGCAGAGGGAGAGTGAGAAGCCGGCTCTCCGAGGAGCAGGGAGCCCGATGCGGGACTAGATCTCAAGACCCTGGGATCATGACCTGAGCAGAAGGCAGCGGCTTAACCAACTGAGCCACCCCGGCACCCTTCCATGCTCTTTTCTATGGTGGCTACATCAGTTTGCATTCCCACCACCAGTGCACAAGGGTTCCTTTATTGCCACAGCTGTGCCAACACCTGTTTCTTGTGTTGATTCTAGCCATTCTGACGTGTATGAGGTGGTGTCTCATAGTTTTGATCTGCATTTCCCTGATGAGTGATGATGAAATCGTTTTCAAAATGTGATTCAATCTAGGTGTCTTAGGAATGTCTATGTATGTCTTCTGCCCATTTTTAATTGGATTATTTGTTTTTTTAGGGTATTGAGCTTAAGTTCTTTATATATTTTGGATACCAGTCCTTTACTAGGTATGTCATTTGCAAATATATTCTCCCATTCTGTAGGTTATCTTTTTGTTGATTCTTCCTTTTTTTTTTTTTTGGTGGGGGGAATACAAATTTTTATTGTAAAAATGATCTTTCCATTAAAAAGCCATTACATTTTCCACTTCAAAAATGACTCTCAAAAACAAACAAAACCCCAAAAATGACTCTAAAGGTCTTTAGAGCCAAGATAAGATGTAGAGCCCCTTGCTTTTTCTAAGTAGGAGACTGGGGTAAGGGGTTGTTGGTAAGTGGTTCAGGTTCTCCTAACAAATAAGGATAAATGTGTTGACTGTTTCTTTCAAAGTGCAAAAGCTTTTTATTGTGATGTAGTTGGCAATAGTTTGTTTCCCTTCCATCAGGAAACCTATTTAGTAAGAAGTTGCTGTGGTCAATGTCAGATTAATGTCTGTGCTGTCCTGGGATTCTTATGGTTTCAGGTTTCACAAAAGTTTTGGTCTTTCACTGATTTTGAGTTTTTGTGAATGGTGTGGGAAAGTGGCCTAGTTTCATTCATGCTGTCGTCTGGTTTTCCCAGCACCATTTATTAAAGAGACTGTCTTTTTCCCCATTGGATATTCTTTCCTGCTTTGTTGAAGGTTAATTGACCATATAGTTGTGGGTCCATTTCCGGATTTTCTATTCTGTTTCATTGATCTGAGTATCTATTTTTGTGCCAGTACCAAACTGTCTTGATCACTACAGCTTTGTAATATGACTTGAACTCTGGAATTCTGATGCTTCTAGCTTTGTTTTTCTTTTTCAAGTTTGTTTTGGCTGTTCAGGGTCTTTGGTGGTTCCACACAAATTTTAGGATTATTTGTCCTAGCTCTGTGAAAAATGCTATTGGTGTTTTGATGGGGATTGCATTAAAGATTTTTTTATTTATTTATTTCACAGAAGGAGAGAGATCACAAGGAGGCAGAGAGGCAGGCAGAGAGAGAGGGGGAAGCAGGCTCCCCGCCGAGCAGGGAGCCTGATCCCAGGCGCCCGATGGGGATTGCATTAAATGTGTGGATCGTTTTGCGTAGTATGGACATTTTCACAATATTCCAATCCATGAGCATGGAATGTTTCCGTTACTTTTGGTCATCTTCAATTTCTTTCATCAGTGTTTTACAGTTTCCTCAGAGTACAGGTCTTTCACCTCTTTGGTTAGTTTTATTCCTAGGTTATCTTATTATTTAGGATGTAATTGTAAATGGGATTGTTTTCTTAATTTGTCTTTCTGCTGATTCATTATTGGTGTAGAGAAATGCAAAAAATTTCAGTACCTTGATTTTTGTATCCTGGAACTTTACTGAATTTGCATTCAGTAACTGCGTTCTAGCAGTTTTTTGGTGGCATCTTTGGGTTTTCTGATGTAGTATCATGTTATCTGGAAATAATGAAAGTTTTACTTTTTTCTTACTGATTAGGATTCCTTTTATTTCTTTTTGCTGTGTAATTGCTGTGGCTAAAATTTCTAGTACTATGTTGAATAAAAGTGGTGAGCATGGACATCCTTGTCTTGTTCCTGAACTTAGGGGGAAAAGCTCAGTTTTTCCTCATTAAGGATGGTATATATTTAACAAAAGGGTGATACTTGCATTGCACACACACACACACACACACACACACAAATATTAAGGAAATACTTGATAGGTTGTAAGGCAGTGTGCCTAGAGGTTACATTACAGTGTTAGGCAGCAATTTCTTGCAGAAAGTTTACAATCGCATAGGCATGACACTGTTGAGAAATCATGGTTTCAGGGGTCCTCAGACATAGACTCAGGTGGAGACTGCCATGTGTCACATCAACTATGCATACTTGGATAAGAGGCACACATGCTGAGTCTTTATTTCCTTGTTTAAGGATAAACATCCTCAGAACCAGTGTGAAGACTAAATGTAACATCCCCCAAATACCTGGTACATCTGTTGCAGTTAATTATTCCAGAAATACGAGCTTCATCTCATCCCTTCTAATAATTCCAATGAATTGGTAAACCCTCTTGGATTTGGAAAAATACCATCAGTTTTGGGGGAAAAAAAATCCTCCCTTAGAAGAACAAATATCTGTTTCAACATATGCCAGATGGGGCCATTTAATCAGGTCTACAAACTCTAGAAGATAATTGAGAACAAACATTAAAAATCATTCAAAGAGTTAAAAATGTGGTTCATTAGAACAATCATTGTATTTTAATTGTCAGAGGCTAATTTTTTCTGTTCCTTAATCTTAGATAAACATTGCTATTAAAACATTTATTTGCATTTTCTAGTATATCTTCTCTATTTCCGTAATTTTTATTGAATTTAGACAACTAAATTGAACAAAACTATAAAAGTTAAAGGCTTTACCTTTGAATTTCTCCTTAGACTACCCTTTGCTTAATAGTCTACTATATTTATGCATGTGTTCTATTCTGCAACCTGCTTAGGTACAAGGAATACAGCAATTACTAAGTCTGATTTGGTTCAGGCATTACATCATTTAGTTATGCAATGATAATCATAAAAGCAAAAGAACTGAGTTATAATAGGGAGTGGTGCAGCGGGCTATCAGAATATGTAATGGGCAGCCTTGATCTCATGTGGGCTGCTGAAAGACAGGAAAAGCTCTTTTGTGAGAGTCATGCGGACTCTGGTCTCACCTGTAGGGGCACCAGAAAACCAGGAGCTCCAGGAAGAGGACTGTAGTCACGGTATTTCCTTTGTAAGTGACAATACTTTGCTCTGTGCATTAGGAATCTGTGTGTGAGTGCAGGCAGCTGAAGGGTTATGTCCTTAGTGGCTTAGGAGGAGGCGGCAGTAAAGTGAAGGGATAAACAGATTTAAGGGGAATCTGGTGACTCATTAGATTTGGAAGTTGAAAATTTCAAGTGGGAGTTGGCAAGTTGAGTCATAAATACATATTTAGGTTGACATGATCATGCAACATCCAAGGGAAGACTTTGCAAAGACTAGTTCTTTCATGGATCTGAAGCTTGGATGTCAAGGGCTAGAGCTTAGCAGTGGGGAGATTCCCCCCCCCCCCCCCCAGATTTCTCAGAATTCAAATGTGCTGCCATGGTCTAAAGCACTGATTTCCTAGTAAAGCCAGTAGCAACTGCAGATAGTTTTCTAAAATTAGCTGTAAAAACTGCAACTACAGCCGACTTGGGGGTCTCCATGTCACAAAACGGTAGTTTTATCTTATATGCCAGATTCTGTCTTTTATCTTTTATCTCACATTAGGCAGCAGAAATGCTTGGATTTCAGGGAATATTCTGATGATACTACCACTTTATCTTTCTTTCCTACCCAACAAAAGCAGTTTTTATGTAAGGAATCAAGCCAAATAAGAGTGGAAATAAGACTTCATTGATGGGAAGCTAGCTGCCCAGCGTCCACTTTCCACCCCAGTGCAGAACTCCTTCGATGGGTGATGAGTGGAAACCATGTTGCCGCCCAAATGCATGGTCTTTGCCCTAAGTGCAGTTCATGGTCATGAGCCTGCTGGATGGCACCGAGCTGGCTGGGCAAAAGGACAAGCCAGCAGCAAAAATAGGGGTTGATGTCTTTTGGGTGTGTGCGTGTGAGCACAGGTAGTCAAAGGATCTCTGTTGCTTCTCTCTCTTCCTGTGACTTTACCAAGCCGTCTTGCTGCCCTTTTCCTAACCCTTAAATATTCTCTCCAAGGCCCTGGACATCTAGTCAAGACAATATCTTCTCATAAATCACTGATCTCTCCTTCAACCAAAATTAACAACTATATACAGATGGTTCTATTTAAGTTACCTTGTCTGCGACAGCGATGATAGAGTGCCACTCGCAGTCTGAACAAAATCACCTATAAGTGAAGCCGAGTGTTTCTGCTGCCTGAGCCCACTGTTCCCTGGGAAGCACGTGGAAGTTCCAGGTGTGTACTGAGTGATGTAGGGTAAAGTGGCAAAACCAGGCACACTGGTAATGCAAAGAATCTGGGCATCTCACTTATGCTCCTGGGATCTATTGAGAACCATTCCTATGTATACTGCTTGTATTCAGCTATGACTAGCAAGTGCTTGACTTAGGATGGGCTGTCTGATTACGTGAGTACCTGGCACCCTCTCCTACTGTCCAGTAGCAAGCTGAGGCTTGGTTACTAACATGAACCTGGTCATTAGTAAACAAGGCTATCAAATGCCTAAGGTCTCCAAGGGATCCAGGTAGGGCTTTCCAGAAGCCCGTGAATTATCATAGAGACTTATAGCATGATTGGATGCATGGAACTGTGATGGCCAGTTGGCAAAGCTTGTTGCTGTGTAGACAATACGAGCGATCGAGCAGCTAAGGTTGGAGTATTTGTGTCCTCAAATTCGTATGTTGAAACCTACCTCCCTGTGCGAAGGTCATGGGAGATGGGGGCCTTTGGGAGGTGATCAGGGTTCAGTTAGGTCATGAGGGTGGGTCCCCATGACAGAGTTAACGCTGCTATCAAAAGGGAAGAGGCCTGAACTATGTGTGTGTGCGCTCTTGTGTGAACCAAGGAAGGTCATATGAGATGATTACCTGACTGTGCTAGCCGCTTGCTTTTGGACTTTGAGCCTCCAGAACCATGAGAACCAAGTATCTTGCCGAAGATGGCCTGTCTGTAAGGTTCTGTTTAGAAGCCTGAACTGATGACAACAGGACTATCTTGCTCTGAGTCTGCCTCACAGGTGTCACAGCGACTCATTTCCTTAGTGGTTAGAAACCAAAGATTTAACAACTTGTCCCATACAAGCAGACTTTAGAAATAGAGGTTGTAAGAGCATTTATTTTAATGGAATTTATTTCTTATTCTCTGGAACACACGTTTGTCATCAAGGCATCTAGAAAAACTGCCACTTTTTTCCAGGTGATGTCAGCATGCTCTTGTCAACACCAGGGGTTGCCAGTATGCCCTGTGGACTGGTAGAACCATTCACATCCCTTTGGCCTTAATTACGACACAGCCAGAGATCTGATATAACACCCGAGGGTTTCATGCTTATTGGAATGGAAAAACACCAAAAGTATTGGCTGCATAAACAGCTGCTTATCACATGCCAGGGTTTCCAATAAATAATGTAAAATTGGAACATTAGATGCAATTGATGTAACCAATTGATTAATCTATTTTATGAAACACGCCAAGGTGGTTGGTTAAATGTGTCACTAGATCTGCTCTTAAGACTTTTTTGATGATCCTGATCTATAGGTTTTCTCCGAGACTGTCTTGTAGCTTTGTTTTTGCTTTAGGAGAGAAGGGACTTTCACTTTTAATATGATATCAAGTTAATCTTTGTTTTACAGATCTGTGACGTGTAGACGGCAGCTCTTCCATTCATCGACGCCATTCAGAAACTCCCCGCCTATGCAACCGCTGTGGATTGGTCAAGGAAATGAGTGGATCTGTACTGAGAAAGACCATGAACCACCTAACTGGTTGGAACTAAGGTATCTCCTGTTCCTAGCATTCCAGGTATTTTAAATTCTGGGTGTACCATACTTGAGATGCTGATGGTTTCTCTAACAATCACGTATGTGGTACTTTTGATATGTTGTGTGCTAGGTGACCCTGTAACTGTTACGTGTTCGGTGTGCAGTAGCCCAGGGAAGGGAACATAGACGTGAAGACCTGAACATTCCTGGTGTTAGTGCGGCACCCCAGCATCCCTGTCCAAATAAGCACTGTCTCTGTCTATGCTAATGGGGTTTGACCTCTAATGAGACTTACAGCTAGAAATTGGATGATTGGCCACTTCTCCACCCAGACCCATAACACCCCCAATGTTTTGAGGTATAAAAATCAAGTAGGAATTTCACAATGCCTACCTCTTCTGGAGCATTGTTGTGTTAGACTGTGCATATCCCTTCTGTTCATTGGTATAAACATGTTAACCTCTCTGATCATTAAATATAACCCATGATTTTGATATCCTCTTTTAAATCAGAAAAGCCATTTCAGTTGGAGTATGGCTCACCTATGTCTTCTACATTCACTGAAGAGCAACTAAAGTATTTTTCAAGGATAATGCAACTCCCTTCAGAAAATACTTATCAAGGTTTCCATAAAAGAATTAAATCCTGGACCCTTTGGGGAACCAGAGATGAATTTATCTCACATAATAAAGTAACTCTATTTAAGTCTTTGGGTCACTTTCTGCACTTGAGAGCAAATTCAAGTATCTCAGGTTAACTGAGTTGTGGGTACCAGCTTTCATGGCGTCAACAGAGCCAGAATTCAGAAACCCAAGCAGTTCAATCATTGGCTAAAACTGGGATTTCCTGAACTCCATTTCTGCCAGTGATTTCAGCCTAATCTGAACTCTTTCCTCCTAAGATTTCACACTCACAGGATCCACTCCTGCACACCTCCTTCAGGACTTCACCGATAAGAATTCAGAATATTTTGCACTTTTCCATTTCAAGGGGGCAGGGTAGGTGGAAGGGTGTGGAGGGTTTGAGGGTGTGCAGATAGATACCTCTTGCATGTGTGTAGGGGTGAGACAGCAGGTTCTATGCAGTTGGGACTCTCAAGGGTTGGTTTAGTTTGGTTTTGATTTTTAAGACCAAAAACTTCAGTGTGCAAAAAGAAGGGGTACTTGGAGAATGGAAGAGACCCAGAGAAAATACACAGAAATCTAAAAGGAAGGAGAAAAGAAGGGACAGGAGTATAGTTATGTATGGACACTGGCAGGACTTTGGTTGGTGCTCCTGAATGGATAGTTTATACCAGTTGTACCCACTCACTCACGGAGAAATATTTACTTAGTCTCATTCTGTGAAAGACACTACACCAAGTGTTGGGGATATGGTGGCAAAAATGACAAAGTACCAGTTTTTCTAGAGTTAACATATTTGTAAAAACAAAACACTTCTCAGACTAATTGGGACAGAGCAGCACACCTGGGTCCTCCAGGTGAAAACTTTCTTGAATCCATGTCAATGTCCAAGAGACCGATAAAAGCATAAAACAACTGTTGTGTCAGCGTGGTTTTGAGACTTTTTCAAAGGAGTGGGGGCGTAATGACCCAGCAGTGAGGTGAAGACCCCACAGTCAATCCCACGTCCACTTTCAGTCCTGGGTTACGGAAGGTGGGAAAGAATAAATGGAGCCAAAAGCAGGACTTCCCAAAGATGCTCGGGGTTTGATGAGGATTACAGCAGTGGAGGATGGAAGGTCAGAGGGCTAGGTATGTAATGGCCCCACAGACTGCAGCCACTTTAGAAAGATCAGTCTGCAGATGCTGGAAGGTTTAGTGTGCTGAGATCAGTCTTGTTTTGACAGAGTAACTGTAATGTTGCAGTCACCCTGGGTTTCTTTATATTCATCTCTCTCTGATTCAGGGAAGGATTAAACTTTCCCAATGGATGTGACAGCTGGAAAGTGTCTTGGATAACAAAATACATACATGTATCGACTTATATCTGTATTTATAACCATATCTCTAGTCTACTCATTGCTGTCTTTCTCCCAATAGCACATGTATTTTAGGAACATGGGGAAGAGTAACAATAGGTATGACTAAAAAATGAAGGTACTTTCCTGTAAAAGGAAAATAATGGGTGTGTTTTGGGGAAGCTGGAGTATAAAGTGAATAGAAATGTAACTACTTTCTTCAACGTAAGACTTTAAACGTCGCCTTTAATATATCTACATATGGGATGCTTGGGTGGCTCAGTTGGTTAAGCATCTGCCTTCAGCATGGTCATGATCAGGGTCCTGGGATTGAGTCCCACATCAGGCTCCTTGCTGAGAAGGGAGCCTGCTACTCCCTCTCCTTCTGACCTTCCCTACTTGTGCTCTCTCTCAAAAATCTACATATAATAAACTATAACCTACGAATATAGAGAATATATAAATACATAAAATATAAACTGAAATGCAATAAAGAACCATAGAGAAATGAGGTCTTCTCTGTACAAAAGGTGTAAAATGAGCACGTTCAGCATGTAGGACAGGTCATATGTGGACTCAAAGATAATAGCTGGTAACCTAATTATAAACAAGACGGTTGGCTCCTAACCTCACTGAAATCAAGATGAAGCAAATATTTCTGCATTCACCTGTTGTTTCATCAAGAACAAGCAAAATAACTGGATTAAATACAAAAATTCCCCAACTACTTGAGGACATTGGAAAGCTGTCAATGTAGTTAGGACTTAAGGGGACAAGACCCCGGAGGAAAGGAGATTACCAAATGCAAAGCCTGGCATTCTGTACGGAGTTTCCTTTCTAAAATTGCCAAGTTCTAAGCTGCTGAGAGAGGAATGACCAGGAAATGGAAAGGAAAATGGCAGCTTAGAAGTTCAGCCCTAAACACAGCGAAGTGCTCTGGTTGGAACCACGAGCTCCGGCAGAAACTCCTCTGGGCCTCTGCTTCATGAGTAGCTTGTGATCCCCCAAAATGGGGAGATATTTCACAAAACTATTCCAACTCTGTGAGCGAGCTGCTCTAGTAGTGACTGGACTGCAGGATGATCTGATTGGGTCTCTTGTCCAGCCATCAAGAACAGTGAGATCCTATGACGCGCTTGGATGGCTCAGTTGAGTGTCCGACTCTTGATTTCAGCTCTGGTCATGATCTCAGGGTTGTGAGATTGAGCCCCATGTCAGGTTCCCTGCTGAGCATGGAGCCTGCTTAAGATTCTCTCTGTTCTGTCTCTCCCCACAGTCCTCTTGTTCTCTTGCTCTAAAATAATAATTTAAGAAATGCCATCCTAGGAGTTAAGCCTATAGGTAAAGCAGATATTCGTCATAGGCCTCAAATTCTTAATTCTAACAAATAGATCTAGGAAATAGACATTAAGGTGGAAAATTTTACCAGAGAATTAGAATCTAGAAAAATGGAACAAGAAGGAAATCCTGGATCTATAATTATTAACAAATACACCAGTTGAAGTGTTTCATAGCATATTAGAAACTCTAGAGAGGGGTGTTCATGAACTGAATTATAGATCAGGAGAAATCTACATGCTAGAGCACAAGGAAAGGACTACGGAACAGAGATCGCAAGAGGAGTACAGGCCTCAGTGAAAGGTTAGGGCATGCGTGTCATCTGATTCCCAGAATAAGGAAGGAAGGGGGAGAGAAGAATTGAAAGGAAAAAAAAAATTGAAGAAAGGCTGTTCAAATTTTTTCCAAATCTGACAATAACACATTTAAGAAACCTTAGATTCAGCCCCAAGTCAAATATGATAATTGCACCTTGAGACACAATGATTAGATTCCAAAAAACAAAGGGAAAAACAGTCACCTGCGATGATCTTTAAAGGACCTAATGCAGGAATGATGGCAGCCTGAAGACCAAGGAATGGACTTTTTAAACTGGAAATAACAAACCATGAGACTAGAATTTATAGTCAATAAAAATAGACTTTGGAAAATTAAGACCAAATACAGATATTTTCTGGCAAACAAAATCTGACACATCTCACTAAGCTCCTTGGCAGAAATGAAGTGATTCCAGAATTTTTTTTTAAAGATTTTATTTCACAGCGGGGGAGAGAGCACAAGGAGGCAGAGAGGCAGGCAGAGAGAGAGGGAAGCAGGCTCCCTGCTGAGCAGAGAGCCGGATGTGGGCCTCGATCCCAGGACCCTGAGATCATGACCTGAGCTGAAAGCAGAGGCTTTAACCCACTGAGCCACCCAGGCCCCCAAGTGATTCCAGAATCTTGATGCAGGGAGAAGGGAAAGGCCAGGAAGGGTGATGTGCAGTTACTACCAAATGCGAATTTTCTAAAGCTATAATCACATTAGTATAAGGTGCTCAAAATCTGAGTTTTGACCCTCTTGTTGAAGGGGAACGAGGCTCGGACCTCACAGCCAGAGTCCTTCTGACACTAAACGTTCTCTGGTCCTCTCTACATTCGTTTTTTAGTATGTTTGGGATGAGTCTTCCTCAGAGTCCTCACTACCTTTTATCTTTTAATGCACACAACTTGGCCGAAGAGTTGGAGAAAATGTGAAGGACTTGGGAGCCACAGTGCAACCCCTAAACCCACGGGCTTAGTTCTGGTCTTCCTTCTGGACCCCCTTGCCCTTTCTATCCTCAAAGATGAAATGACCCTTTTGAGCCAAAAGCTTTGCTCTCACTCCACTCTTGGTGATTTTCTCTCCTTATGGTTAATGAGCTGCCTCAGTGCCAGACAGACAGTAGCCAAGAACTTCTTTTTCCTAAGTGTCTTGCTACCCTGCCACCCCCTCTTAGGCAGAGCCTGGTATAAAAGCCTTAAACCCCCAAACTCTGTGTAAGCCTCTCTCATCTCACCTTTTCCTTTTGGGATTCACGGTACCTTTTATCTTAAGATTTGTATGTACTACTAAAGACTTGATGAGAACTTGACTTCCAGTTCCAGACAAGATGGAGTAAATGCATTCCCCTGTTTTTCCAAATACTTAAAAACTTTGAGTAATACATAAAAACAAATATCACAAAACTCTTAACGATGGAGAAGGCAAAGGGCACTGAGACGTGAGAAAGGAAACAATGGGGAGTTTTTTGTTTTAAATCCCCTGACTCAAAGCCCTCCCCCTTATGTATCCAGAGAAGACTTTGACCCTGAAATCCAGTGGGTGGAGGAGAAAAAAGGCCCAAGCAATGGCCACATTGTCTAGCCAAAGGAGCCTGCCTGGGTGGCCTCCCCCCACCCCAGGATGGAGTCTTCAGTGATACCCAGCCAAACTCCGGGAAATGACCCTCTTCGCGCTCTTCCCTACTGGGTTCATGTCTGACAGGGAACAGAATGGAGCCCCATGCCCATGCCTGCCTGGTGGTGAGAAGCAGAGAAGCTGTCCCCTTCTCCCACCCACTAGACTGAGGAGAAGATCAGGAGGGGATGAGATAGAGGTCTTTTAAGGCGGTGTGTGAAGTCTGGGGCAACCCTTGAGTTGAACTGACACTGCCAACGTTTTGACACTTAAGTACAGGGACAAGCACCGAGATGGTGGAACAGCCTCGGTGGAGTGTACTAACAGGGCAACCAGAGAGCATTGCAAAGGCTTTGCAAGTCAGCCTTTAAACCACAGTCCACAAAGCAGCCAAGGCATGTGTGGTAGACCTAAATAGGATGATGACACCCTGAGAAGAGAGATTTAAGATCCAGTGTTTCAGAACATGATACTCAAAATGTCCAGGATGCAAGTGAAGGTTAGTTGCACACAAAGAGAATATTTCAATGCTAATGAGATCAGACAAAGAATAGACACTAACAATGAAATAAACAGATGCTCTAATTATCTGACAGGATTTGTTATCTTCATAGTAGTTACTAGCGACTAAACAAAACAGGATAAAATGTACAGTTTTGCCAGGGAGAAAATAGATATGAAGAACTCTTGTGGACCCCTAATTGGACACCCTATAAGAAACCTGGAAGGCTCTTGGAAATTGAATCCAAGTTTAAGAAATTAGACCTATGGAGATGATTTACTCAACAAATAAGCCAGCTAGATGCCTACCAGGGAGATTGAATCAGAATCTCTGCCTTCTAGGAACTTATCAGTCAGCAGAGAGGAGACATGCCTGTGGATTATCACAATTTAGGCAAACCTACATTCTGTATGCCCAAATACAGTCCTTACGCATGAATGAGTAGCCAGGTGAAATTACTCTGGTATTTTCCCGAAGGTCCATGTGGGAAGCCTGATGGATTGAAGTATACACGTGATGAATTTTTTATACCTGTAATTTCAAATCTACACAAATACCCGTCCCCTCTCTCATCTCCATCACTGTCAGAGGGCAGAGAGTTACTGAGAAAAATCTGTCTCCAGTTACGAGAATGTGTACCACCCAAAGCAGAGCCTACCTGCATACCTTTGTCTAGAAAAAAATTTCTACATAAATTAGTGCATGGTCACTAAAAATCTAATGCAGGCAATTTAAAGAAAAAGAAAAGATGAATTCTTGTAGTCAATCACAGCCACAGTTAACCCATTGATTTCTAACGTACATTTCTGACCTAATTAACCAGACATATGGGAGAGTACTTTTGCTGTCTCACAGAAAATGCCAGAACAGAGCAAAATGAGGCTACATTACAGGACTTAACCATGAAGAGTCCTACAACCAGAGAAATGTAGCTTCACCACCACGTTCAAGGATGCTGTCTTCCAGACAGGCTGTGGCTGTTGGGGGGTCATGCCCACGCTGAATGGGAGAGCAAGGAAGAACGTGGGTGGCCACCTTCTCAGTATCCTTGAAGGATTACCAACAAGCCCTCCATCAGGGAGGTAGAGGATGCCCTGTGGGTACACAGTTGGTTTCTTGTCAAGTTTAACATATGTCTATCATATAGCACACTTTATTCCTGGGATATTTATCTCAGAGAAGAGAAAACACAACTACACACACAATAAACACACAAACACAAATAGGAACATTTACTGTTTATAATAATTCAAAATAAAGTAGGAAACAATTCAAATGTCCACTGAGCAGTAGTATAGACAAAATAGTTCATTTGTACAAAGAAAAGCTTCTGAGCAAGGTGAGGGAAAGAGCTGGGACAGACAGAACCACCTACATGGATTTCAGAACGTTCTACTGAGAGAGAGGGGTCAGGTAGAGAGGAGAATGTGGGTCAGGTCCCACTTACAGGAAGTTGCGGAACGGCCAGGAGGAATCCAGGGATATAAAGCTTCAGCATTGCTTAAGGAAGGTGGGGACAGGTGCGATGGGAGTGTCTCTGCCTCTTTTCAGGATGGCCGTGGCGAGGGCATGTGGGGGTTCAACACTCATTTGAATTGTACGGTTAAGATCTGTGTGTTTCATCGTGTGCCTGTTATACCTAATGATGTTGGTGTTGTGAAAAACATAGACTGAGGAAATATTCCAGATCAAGGGTCATTAATCATTCTATCTATTATTTGCCCACTTTTCTTGTCATCCACTTTATCATTCTATTGTCTTCTATCTCTTGATATTATCATCTTAGTAACTGAGATCCCCATCAGAAAGTACCGAATATTGATGAGGGTGCCTGGCCAGCTCATTCAGTGGAGCATGTGACTCTCGATCTCAGGGTTGTGAGTTTGAGCCCACGTTAGAAGTACAGTTTACTTAAATATCTTTAAATAGAAAACACTGAATATTGTTATCACTGTTATAAGTTGTAAGGTTTATAACTGTTAGCACAGTGATCTTCACTGCAATACTTGTGAGGTAGGTGTTATTTTGAAGTTTGGGGCCAGTGATTTTCCGCACATCTCGGGGTTTTTGTGAAGTCCCCAGTTAGTTAGAGACTGTTTTGAGTATTAGTAAACAGAGCTGGTAAGCTGGTGCCCTAAGTGAGAAGAAATTAGAAGTAGTGCATCTTGGTGATGATCCCTTTTCTAAAACATCATTGCTTTCCAGACTTCCATCATGTAGTCAAGAGTGTGCTAGATCAGGACCACTTCTAGAGAATGAATGATCAGAGCTGCCCCTGTTATTACAGGGATTGTCCAGACTCCATGGTGCATTTCCAGTGGCTTGTTTCTCTCCTCTGAGTCCATCTGCTTGGGGTTCTTGGCCCCTGAGCCCCTCTGGTCATTTGCTCACTCCTGGCCACTCCATCTCTTGCTCTGTTAATTTCTTGTGAGTATAATCACACTTCTTCAAGCTTTGAGGTTCTTCAAGTTTTGAAGATTAAGTGTGCTTTGTGTTGTGACTAGTTTTTATTCAAGTCTTCTTGATGGTTACATTCTGTTCTGTCAATATGTCTGCACCAGAGTTTAACACCATATTGTAGTCAGTTTAAATATTTAAACTAATATAAAAATGTTGATATAACCATAATCATGCTAAAAACTTTATTATTTTCTAAAAATAGGTTCCCAGCAATAGAATTATTGGGTGAAAAGTTTTCATATATTTAAGACTTGATATTTACAAAACAAAATCCCCATTTTCCTTTAAAAAAAAAAATCTGTCCGTGAATCCTCCTCTCAAAATGATGTTCAATTTATTCCATCATTACCAACACTAAGTATTAGTCTTTGTAACAGATTTCACAAAATAGAATAGATGGAAAATAATGCTTTTAAATTTGCAGGCATTTGCCTATTTGGGGGAATTTATCAATGTTTGTTTACCGGTGTATTTCTATTGTGCAAAGTCTGTTCATTCATTTGTTTTTTTTTTGAAAGTGAGGTTTGCTGTGTGTTAATTCACACAAACCTGTCACTCTGTGAAAATACATATTTTGTGTTGTTTTAAACCTATTTCCCAGTTTTTGTCTGTTCCACTAATTTATTACATTTACCTACTATATTTTTGTAATGCACATTTTTATGACCTCTTCAATTATTTTAAAACCTTGAAAATCCTTCTCCTTCCAGAGCTCTGACAGTTGAAAAAAATTTCTGTTATGGGACATTTTAAACAAACGCCAGCAGAAAATATGTGTCCCTCAGTCTCCACGGCCCCTGACGTTCCACCAGCTTGTCTCCTCTGTGGCTCCGTCCGCTGCCCACCCCTCCCTCGAGGAAGATGATGATGATTCTCTTTCAAACAGGGTGCAGTGTTTGGCATAAAATGTATATAAATCAGAATGCCCAAGTCTTACCCACACATTTTTGACTAACGGACGCACATGCGTAATGCGTTCTGGGGCTCCCACCTCATGTGTCACTCCCAGTGCGTCCCTCTACCAGAAGACATGTTCTGATTTTTACCATATCATGTAACATTTTTCCTGTTCAAGACCTGAGATTTGACAGATCCTGTTATATATGTACTACTTTTTTCTCTAGGGTTTAAAAAATATGTAATGCTTTATTATCTTGCACATCTAAGATAAAAAAGACTTTACCAATTTTAAATGTTTACATTTGAGGGTTTTTTGTTTTTTTCAAATTGTAATTTCTGTTTTCCTTGAATTTTGATGCTTCCTTCATTTTGTAATGGCAGGTTGGGGGTACAGTGTAAATTTAATATCAGCATTATTTTTGCCAAAATATAATTGGTTAAGCATTTAAACGAGGGACGACATTTTTTATGCAACAGGAGAAACCTGTCAGTCCTTTTCTTGTCACTGTCATTGGCATGCCGATACCCCAGTGATCACTGTTCTGATGGGATTGGCTGTGTGGTCATGTATAAAACTAAACTCAGAATTTATGTGAGTTCTTGAGTAAGTCAGAAGAATTCCTGGAAGTAAAATGGCAGAGTGAAAATCAGCAACTGTAATGAATATGTGGGGTTTTTGGTTCATTTTCACATGACGAACAGCTGAAAGTTTACCTCCATGGTCTGCAGCTCTCAGAAGGGATGCGTCTTCCCTCTAGGACCGTTAGTCCATTTCTTTCTTTCTTTTTTTTAATATTTATTTGACAGAGTTTTACAAGTAGGCAGAGAGGAGGAAGCAGGCTCCCTGCTGAGCAGAGAGCCCGATGCGGGGCTCGGTCCCAGGACCCTGAGATCATGACCTGAGCCAAAGGCATAGGTTCCACCCACTGAGCCACCCAGGTGCCCCAACATGGGGCCTTTTAATTCCTTCAGTGCGCTGACACGCCTCAGTGAGGCCAGAAAGTCTGTCGTGGGGAGTGGTGAGCAGAGCCCAGTCCTGCTGGCTGTTCTGAGTCATGGAAGGATCCTGAGACTCGTCTGCCCTTCCTGGATATTTAGAAGATGAGTCCTACCTAGGTAAGGGACCCTCGTTTCCACCTGTTAATATAATTCACAGGGGGCACTTGCCATTCTGTTGGCCAGCAACCGTATTAAGTACTTTATAAAGCAAATTCATTGTCCTTTCTAAATCCTTGGAAGTTCTTAAGAATAGCCGTGTCTTCATAGTTTTGGGTAAGTAACATATCCTTTGGCAGATATTGTTTAGGTGCTGAAAATGCAGTGGTCAGGAGAAGAAAATGTGTCTGTACCTGTAGGCATGTCAGTCAGTGGGGGTGAGCAAGCAGCAAATGGACGGATGCGAATGTAATGTGTCAGCAGCAGTCAGAGCATCAGGGGAGATGAAGCCCAGCTCAGACCACATCAGGAGGCCGGAGTGGAGACGGCCAGCTTAGTGTCTCTAATGTGATGCATGACACACCTCCTCGTGGGAAGCGTGGGCGCACAGCTGCGCAAATCCGAGGGGCAGATGTTAACATCAGTGGCAAGAGCGGACCGTCCCTGAGGTAAAGAAAGGGGACCCGTGTCAGGTTAAGTGAGTGACAAAGGGCACAAGTGATGGGGAGTCTGCAGGTGCTTGCAGACAGAACCCTTCCCTTGCTCTGAGCTGTGAAGCCATCTGACAGTGTGGGGCAGGAGTCACACTGAGCGACTTCTGTCTGTAGGAGCGCTCCAGCTGCTGCATGGATGGCGGACCCCAAGTGGTCGTGACCGCAGTCGCGGAAATCTGGTGAGGTTGCCTTGTTCCAGGAGGGACGTGGGGGTGGCTGGGATTAGAATCCGATGTCCACTGTGGAAGGCACCATCTATCTGAAAGATACCCACTCTATTTGCTGATATTTGGGGTTTGCACATGGGAACAAAAAAGAAAGCAAGACTTCTCAAAGCATCTGGCGTGAAGAACTGAGCGCATGGCATTGCCATTCACTGAGATGGGAGCAGAAGGGACAGATAGCAAGGGGGCAGAGATCCAAATTGCCTTATAAACTGAGCAAATGGACATTTGATTATGAAATACACAAAGACTGAACCCGAAAGTGCATCCACGACATGCATTTGGCCTTGGTCTGTGTCTTTCCTTTCCTGACTGAGCATGGGTTCCGTCTTCAGGAAATTGTTTCTATTTTTTTCTTCCCACTTGCAGACATATTTCTCACGTTCAGGGCCCTGCTTTCACAGCACTTCTGGTGTGTTTGAGTGAGCAACAAAGAAACTTGTGATGAACCAGTGCCATGTGGGCAAGTCGAGCAGGTGGCAGACTTGGAATGTAATGGGGACAGCATGGCCCCCCTCGAACCAAAGCCGTCCTGCTCTGGTGGAAAGCCAACAAACCCAGCAGCACTGTCCCCACCACCCACATTCTCTAAGCACCCCCATCCACTGCCAGGGTGATTCTGAGGCCACTGAGTATATGCCTGTATCGTAAAATACATGTTAATGACCCGACAATGCCAACACCCTCAAGAATGAAAGCAATAACTAAGACTTAGCAAGAGCAGGCACCTTCACCAGCGAGGGTGGTTTCTGGATCCCAGATAGACCTCTTCTCTTCACCTAGGTGTCTTCACAGCATGCCTTGGTCATGTCCATCCTTCTATTCTTCACCTTGCATGTAGTATGGACCCAAAAATAACTCCTGAAATATTATGAAAAAGCAACCTACTGAATGGAAGATATTTGCAAATCACATATCTGATAAAGGTCTAGTGTCCAAAATATATAAAGAACCAGTACACCTCAACACCCAAAAACCAACCCAGTTAAAAAATAGGCAGATGGCATGAACAGACATTTCTCTAAAGATGACCTACAGGTGGCCAACAGCCACATGAAAAGATGCTTAATGTCATTTATCAGGGAAATGCAAATCAAAACTATAATGACAGGTCCCCTCACACCTGTCAGAAGGGCTAAAACCAACAACACAACAGGTGTTGCTGAGGATGTGGAGAAATGAGAACCTTGTGCGTTGGTAGGAATGCAAACTGGTGCAGCCACTCTGGGAAACAGTATGGAGGTTCCTCAAAAAGTTAAAAATAGAAGTACTCTGTGATCCAGTAATTGCACTTCTAGGTATTTACCCATTGAATACAGGAATACAAACTCGAAGAGATACATACACCACTATGTTTATAGCAGCAGCATTTACAATAACCAAGATATGGAAGCAGCCCAAGTATTCAATGACTGATGAGTGGATAAAGAAGATATGGTATTTATATACAATGGACTATTAGCCATAGAAAAATGAAATCTTGCCATTTGCAATGACATGGATGGAACTAGATGGTATAACAATGAAATAAGTGAAAGAAAAATACCATATGATCTCTTATTAAATGTGGAATTTAAGAAACAAAGTGAGCAAAGTGAAAAAAAAAACCAAGGCACAGACTCTTAACTGTAGAGAACAAATGGCCAATCACCAGAGGGGAGGGGGCTTTGGGAAAATAGAGGATAGGGATTAAGGGGTGCATTAATCATGATGAAACAATATTAAAGGGGCACTTGGGTGATGCCATCAGGTGGGCATCCAACTCTTGGTTTTGGCTCTGGTCCTGACCTCAGGGTTGTGAACTCGAGCCCCACATCAGGCTCCACACTCAGCGGGGAGTTTGCTTAAGATTCTCTCTCTCCCTCGGCCCCTCCACTCATGTGCATGTGTGGGTGCTCTCTCTTTAAAATAGATGTTTGAAGAATATGTAATAGTGGTGATATGGGGTTCTGAAGAAACCAAGGCATGAAAAGCAAGAGAAGAAATAAAATGACTTGGGTCTTGGGTGCCTGGGTGGCTCAGTGGGTTAAATGACTTGGGTCTTTGTGGTTTCCTAGTTTTCCCTTTGCTGATTGGTTTACCTTAACTTGCAGGAGACAGCGGTTCACTTGTGACTGCATAAAGACCTAAGGAAGAAGCATGATGTGTGGCATTGTGTTTTTTCCAGGAAGATTTTTATTCTAAATAGCAAGTAGTGTGTTTTCTTTACTGAATACAAGTTGTCATTGTGAAAATTACTCTGAAACATCTTTATTAATAAACGTCTAGAAGGTATAGAAGAGCATAAAGAAGAAAACCGAAATTAGTCCCAACAATTGCAAATAAATGGCATTACCATGTTAGAATATTGCTTTCGGCAATCTCCTGGACAGATGCATATTTAAACAGCACATGGTTGAATGGCATGTTCTGTGTCATCCATCGTTGATTTAGTGGCTTGACTAGATCCAGAGTTGATGTCAGCTGGAAGGGGTGGGTCCACACACCATGCAGACACTGAGGGACCTAGGCTCGCTTTCTCAGATGGCATGGGATGTGACATTCCAGCAGCAGAGGGTGGGGTGAAGGCTGGGTGGGCTAGGGCCGGGAGTGTCCGCATCCACCTGCCTACCTGCCATTAAGGGAGCTAAATCCCCTGGCCGTTCCCACTGCAAATAAGGCTGGGAGGGGAAGGCAGCCTTCGCCTTCTGTCTGAGCTCCGCACCCTGGCCTAGCCCTTGAGGGGTCACTGATAACCTTTCCCACTTTAACCTGGGGATTCAAAGCAACCACCTTTTCTAACCCTACTAGGCCCCCAATGTTTGGTCTCCCTATGTCCACTTTTGATCAAAATCCACTGATTCACGTCTAAATTCATTTTATCTTTCTGATCAAGGCTAAATGCCGCCAGCATCCATGTACATGCAGGAATAAAGTTCTGTTTTCCAACCTTTTCCTGAGAGTTTTGGGCCTCACCAGCCTCTGGTTGTGCAGACTGGCTGGACGCTTTTTTTTTTTTTTTTTAAAGACTTTTATTTATTTATTTGACAGAGAGCGATTACAAGTAGGCAGAGAGGCAGGCAGAGAGAGAGGAGGAAGCAGGCTCCCTGCTGAGGAGAGAGCCCGATGCGGGCCTCGATCCCAGGACCCTGAGATCATGACCTGAGCCAGAGGCAGAGGCTTTAACCCACTGAGCCACCCAGGCACCCCGGCTGGATGCTTTTGCCACTGTTCAACACTGACCAGAAACGGGTGTCCTGCCCCTCGGCTTCCACCAACACCTTGTACCTCAGACTTCTCCCATGCCAGCGCCCTACTTCCCATGCCAGTTTTTATAGGAATTCAAATAATTCTGGCGGCTGATGGGATGCCAGGGTGGCTCAGTCAGTTAAGCATCTGCCTTTGGCTCAGGTCATGATCCTGGGGTCCTGGGATTGAGCCTTGCATTGGGCTCCCTGCTGTGCAGGGAGTCTGCTTCTCCCTTTGCCTCTCTCTTTCTGTCTCTCATGAATAAATAAAATCTTTAAAAAAAATGGCATGCGTTATAATATTTATGTGGGGTCTGTTATTTCCTGATGATTGGAAGATGCTGCCCCATCTTTCCTGAGCTTTCCCTGAGAGGGAGTATAAAATGTGGTTCCCCTGAAGGCTCATGTAAGGTTCTTCAGAATGAGCTGGGCACTTGGGTTCCAAGTCTCCCTCAGCATCTTGCCTCTTCCTGACTCCCTGGGTCTTATGCCCCTACTGTCTTTGGTGTAAGTCCTAGAGGTCATGTACTGTGTTCCCTTAGATCTCATTCTGCTGAATACTGCATGTAAACTGGAAGTCATTTTGATTTTATTCAATCATGACTTTTCCAACCTAGATCTGTGGCATAGAGGCTGCTTCTGTGCTGATCTGATGTCAGGTCCTAGTAATAAATGCAGGCAGGTAAGAAGAACTATATCCATGTTTATAATCCCAAATTATCATTTTATACCCAGAGTCCCAAAATTATAAAACCAGCCTGACTTTCTAAATACTTTAGAAAGTATTTTCAGTAAAAAAATTAACATAAAGCCAAAGGAAGATGTGTACAAGAAATGAACCTATTGTTAAGTAATATTTTGACAGTTTATTAGTATAATTTATTGAAATTCTAATCTTAATTATATTGGATTCATGTACACTTTAGCATGATTATACTCAGAGAAATGATGTATGCTAGTAGCATTTGATGTTCAACTTATACCAACAATTTCTGTATTTATAAGTATTTTCTATCAGCATGTTTGCTCCTGTGTGTTTATACTTATGTGATATTTATAACATGCATTTGTACATTTTACCAAAATAATTTTTAAAGGAATTTTTTTAAAGATTTTATTTATTAGAGCACAGCAGGGGGAGCAGCAGGCAGACGGAGAGGGAGGAAGCGGGCTCACTGAGCAGGGAGCCCGATGCAGGACTCGCCACAGGACCCTGGGATCATGACCTCAGCTAAAGGCAGAAGCTCAACGACTGAGCCACCCAGGAGCCCCCAAAATAAAAATTTTATATTTAAAGAATATTATATGTGACAATATATCAAGATCATTTTTATATATATGAATTTTTTCTTGATAATATAGTCATTTTAGGAAGTAAAATATAAAAAATATATACTAAATATAAAAGTAGAAATGTAAATCTAAAATCACCTATAAAATCCATGTATATTTCAAGCTCTGACTTTTCTTCTCAAATTTACGAACTCTGACTTTTACTGTAGTCACAACTTCAATAAAAATTCTTGTTTTTCTCGATTGTGGGGAGCCATGCGCTCACATAACTACTAAGTCTTCTCCCACTAAGCTATCTCAATGCCATCACGGGACAGTGGGTATAAAGTCAGGAAATACCTCCGCCTGCTCTTTGGGGTAATGCACCAACCTGTACTGCGTCCAGGGTGATAATCCTTGTGTCTCCTCACATCAGCGGTTCAGCTGATGGAAGCAGGGTACGAGAACACACCCCAGCCTCCCACCTCCACATGCACACATCTACACCACACCTGAGCTCCACCAAAAGTGCCTCGGAGAAACTCAGGGTGGTCTCTATAGCACCTTTCTCTCTCTGGCTGACTTGATGTAGTTTGACCACTGAGGACGAGCTGAAAGACTTGATTTTTCAAAGGTAAGTTTTGCCACTTCCTTGTGTATCTCCAATTTTTTCCCTGGTGTTATGTGCAGTGCAGTTCCAAAATCTGACACCTCAAATGAGCCTCACCTGGAAGGGAAAACCATGGCCTCCAGATTGTAAACACCTGTTCAAGGGAAGCACCAGCTACATAGGATGGAGATGTCCTGTGCAGTGGAAATCTAGAGCACGACCTTAAATAATTGGCAATTAGAAAATAATAAACCTGTGTCTATTACTCTAAAAAAAAAAACAATTTTTAAAGCAGTTTTAGGTCCATTGCAAAATTGAGGGGAGGATACAAAGACTTCCTGTGTCACCCTTGCCTCCATGTACACAGCCTCCCCATCCACCCGTGATCAATGTTTCCCACCTGACAGTGCATGATAGTACATGAACCTACACGGTCACATTGTTATCACCCAATGTCCATGGCTGGAGTTAGAGTTCACACTTGATGTACATTCCCTGGGTTTGGACCTAGCGACATGTGTCCCCCATTCTGGTGTTACACATCATCATTTCACTGCCCCAAACATCCCTTGTGCTCCCCCTAGTCACCCCTCCTCACCCTGGCCCCTGACAACCACTGATCTTTTGACCTTTTACCATCTCCATAGTTGTGCCTTTTCCAGAATATCCTAGACGTGGAATCATACAGTCTGGGGCTTTTTCATCTTGGCCTCTTTCCCTTCATAATATACATTAAAGTCTCCTCCATGTCTTTTCATGGCTCGATAGCTCATTTCTTTTCAACACTGAATAATATTCCATTGTCTGGACAGAACACATTTTACTTATCCATCACCTACTAAAGGACGACTTGATTGCTTCCAAGTTTTGGCAGTTTTCAGTAAAGCTTCTAGAAACATCCCTGTGCAGGTTTTTGTGTGGTTATAAATTTGGAGCTCCTTTTGAATACTAAGGAGCATGATTGCCTGATTGTATGGTGAGAGAATGTTTAGTTCTGTGAGAAAATACCAAACCAGTCCAAAGTGAGTGGCTACACCATTTTTATTCCCACCAGCATGGACTGAGCGTCCCTGTTGCTTCATGTCCTTGCTGGCACATGGGGGTATTAACATCCCAGAGGCTGACCATCATCCTAGGTGTGGTGATATCACATTATTGTTTTATTTTGCATCTCCCTGATGACATATGATGGAGAGCATCTGTTCATATGCTTATTTGTCATGTGAATAGCTTCTTGCTGAAGTACCCATTAGGGTCCTTGACACATCTATTAATCTGATTGTTTGTGTTCTTATGGTTGAGTTCTAACAATGTGTGTGTGTGTGTGTTTTGGATAATAGTTCTTTATCAGATGTGTCTTTTGTAAATATTTTCTCCCAGGGGGCTTGTTGTCTCATTCTTTTGACAGTGTCTCTTGCAAAGCAGAAGATTCTAATTTTAATGGAGTCCGGCCTATCCTTTCTTTCATGGATTGTGCCATTGGTATTGTATCTGAAAAGTCATTGCCTTACCTGCCATCACCTGGATTTCCTCCTATGTTCTAGGAGGTTTATAATTTTCCATCTTCCCTTGGGTCTGTGATCCATTTTGAGTTAATTTTTGTGATGACAGTACAGTCTTGGTCTAGACTCATTTTTTTTGCATGTGGGTGTCCTGTTGCTCCAGCGCCATTAGTTGAAGAGACTATGTTTGCTCTTTCATCAAAGATTGGTCAATGCAGGGGCTCCTGGGTGGCTTAGTCGGTGAAGCATTTGCCTTTGGCTCAGGTCATGATCCCAGGGTCCTCGGATCGAGGCTGTGTTGAGCTCCCTGCTGAGCGGAGAGTCTGCTTCTCCCGCTGCCTCTCCTCCGCCAGCTCGTACTTGCTCCCTTCCTCTCCCTCTCTGAAATAAATAAATTTAAAAAATCTTTAAAAAAAAAGGCTAGTCAACATGTTCTAATATCATGTCTGATCTTCGACCACTAATACCACACTGTCTCCATTACTGCGCCTTTGTATAAAGTCTCGAATGTTTATACTTCTTAACAGTCCTATAATTCTACGACTAGGAGTCTGAAAGCCCTGAAATACCTTTTTTTCTAAATAATGTGAACGGTTTCCCTTGTTGTTCTAGGGCTTGTGCTCTCCTTGAGAAAGCTGAAATACCGCTCTGTCACTGGCGCCAGGGGCAGGATTAAATACATGTCACAGGCTAATCGCCGGAGACTGGGTCACTGACGGGAGGTTGTAGGAAACACGATGTGACCCAGGTCCATAAAAGTCTGTGCATTTAGTTCTTACAAAGGCCACGGTATTTGCTTTACTTGATGGAGTGATGGACGCTGCGGACGTGAAATGCAATTTTATTTCTCAGTGGTGTAAGGAGCTAGGAGAGGTTGTGATGTGGAATTGGTTCCAGTGGAATCAAGCAGTGAGCATTAAGCTGGACGCCTTGCACAAGGGCCAAACGTTCTGAGGAAGCTCCACCTCAAACCCATGCTTCCTCATATTATTTACATATGCACTGCATTTTCACAGACCCTCTGTTGTCATGTAACCCTATATGGTATTTTAGGTACACGGCATGAGAAATCAATTTTTAACTCTTAAAAAAAAAAAAGGCATGGAAGTAGTTTCTCTTATCAGTGGTGAGATAAAAAATAAATCCAATATTCTTTTCCTTTTAGAAAAAGATTTATTTGTCTGCTACCCTTTCTAAAACATGAAGTGACAAATACGAGCCTCATAAAATATCCTGGGTTTGATGAGCAAGACAGTAGAACTTGATAACAAATGCTGAATGGGACCCACAAGAGCAGGACCACTCAGCCAGAAACGCAGACCTGCCAAAACACTCGTTACAGAGGAAGGGTAGGGAAGCGCCCTTCAGAAGGGGTCTCGGCAGTCCGAGGCCGTTCTGCTGTATGTGGAGAGGCAGGGAAGACAGATTATATTCTCACGCTTGGATGTGCCGAACTTCTGTCCAGAGCACTGCCGAGCAACATGTTATTGGCATGGTGATGGTTTCCCCCCTTATTTTTATTTTTTTTCAGATTTTATTTATTTGATAGAGAGCTTGAGTGGGGCAGGGAGAGGGAGAAGCAGGCTCCCCACTAAGCAGGGAGCCTGATGTGGGAATTGATCCCAGGACCCCTGGATCATGACTCGAGCCAAAGACAGATACTTCACCAACTGAGACCCCAAGCACCACCTCTCCCCCTTATTATTTAAGGTGATTATATTTTAAATACAAATATAATTCATGCAAAACAGTAATTCACGTGAGCACATCTTACAAATTCATCCACATGGTCTCAAAAAGACAGAAAAAAAATCTATGTATTGAAGAAAAGAGGGACATCTCTCTTTTGAACACATTGTTCCAATTATTTTTTTTTCTGTCAAAGATGTCTTCCTCCTTCTTTAGAAGGAAAATAAATGCTAATCTGTGTACCAACACACAGCCCTCAACCACAGATCGTTCCTTCCAAGCACATTGGCCGACGGGCCTGCAAGGTACCACAAGCCCGAGTGACTTGTGACAGTTACACGTGGCTGGCATTTCACGCCGCGCCCCTCGGGAGAAATGCTGCTTCATGAAGGGGACCTTGGTGTAGATTTCTGGGCAGGGAATCAAACTCTTTCCAGCACCAAAAACATCTTTGGAGGCTTTCTACGTGCTTCCTAAAAGTGACCCTTGAACACACGATTTGTTTACAACCTTTGTTCTCGAGGCCCCAGACACTCACACGGCCCTGAAGACATGAACTACGGTTTGCTTCAGACTCGTAATTAACTTCCAACAGTGCAGGCATTTCAGGTACAGGCAGAATCTGATTGATCCATTCTTGGTGAAGAGCATCCCTTTACTTCAATTTCTTTTCAAGAAGTGACATTATAGAAGTTTCTGGAGGCCAAACTGCAACATTCTGAAAGAGTACGTGATGTCTCTACTCCCGGATCAAGACCCCTCTGATGCCGGTCCAGACGTAGGTCAAGGTCTTCTGGAGCCTGCTGGAGGTGGCGCCCTTTCTGCCTGGCTTTTCTGGGTGCTCCGTTGGCTCCAGGTGGGCAGCAGTGTCCCCCACAGAGCCTTGCCTCCCCAATCTCCCAGCTGCCTCTCACACTGGGGGACACACTGTCACATCCCACCACATCCAGGTGCCTTTCAGCATGAATCTTTAGCCTCTTAGGGTGAACTGGAAGTATTTGAGAGGAATCTAGTAAAATGGTTTCCAAGACTGTGAAGTCATAGCACTCTCTGATGTTCCATCATGGTTCATGAATCCAGTGATCCCCTTCTAATGCAAGGACAGATGCCTGCTAGTGTGGGTCTTCCTATGGCTCTCGACCTCATCCTCCACGTGACATAGACTCGGTGCACCTGTCAGCCACCGAAGCCCGCAGGTGACCCTCCAGGCCCTCCCCTAGCCTTGTGGAGGCATCATT
Organism: Ailurus styani; assembly: GCA_002007465.1. Lineage (NCBI taxonomy): Eukaryota > Metazoa > Chordata > Mammalia > Carnivora > Ailuridae > Ailurus > Ailurus styani. The sequence goes on along the minus strand of LNAC01000327.1, from coordinate 247,469 downwards.
TTTGTTTGCCTTCCCAGTGCATTTGATAGCATCTAGTCATTAGTGACATTTCAGGTTGTCCAACAGCAGCCCGTGACTTCCTTCCCATTCTGTCCTTTTCCCTCACTTGCCCTCCCTGGGCATGGCTGCTGATGGGCTGCTGGGGAGCTGCTTTTACAAACTTTGTGCAGCTTCGTGTTGTAGTGGAGCACGGACAAGCCCCCACGAGCTCCCTATCCTACTGACGTCTAGCCCTTGAGATTTTAGGCTCTTGGTTCCTCAGATTAAAGACATTTTTTTATGGAGTTGCTCCTTAATGCTGATGGCAAAATATTATACTGCATGAAAAACTTCCAAGTACACTTGAAAACGTAGAAATAAAAGTGGTCACCCAAATCTATCACATGGTATCAGTCCTTAAATGATGAACTTTGAGTGGAGAACAGCAAAGGGTATGTGCCAGACCACAGATGGCATACAACCCTCTCTGAAGCAATATATGCAGGGAGAGCCCAAGTTTGGAGGAGCAAAGTTTACCCAATGACAAGCCAAGCTATGTAATGACTACCAGCCATAGTATATTGACCAGTCATTGAACTGTGCTTAGGGACTACAAGTTTATTTATTTATTTTTAAGACTTATTGATTTATTTGAGAGAGAGAGAGAATGAGAGAACATGCATGCAAGCCAGGGAGGGGCAGAGGAAGAGAAAGAATCTCCACCAGATTCCCCGCTGAGCACGGAGCCCGACACAGGGCTCAGTCCCACAACCCTGAGATCATGACCTGAGCCAGAACCAAGAGTCAGAGGCCTGACCAACTGAGCCACCCAGGTGCCCTGGGAAATACAAGTTTAATGAAATCATGGCCAGATCTTGCTGATGACACTGTAATTACAAATTTGTGATGGGTTTCTAGCTGTGAACCTCACCGCCCAACCCTGATTTACTCTTCTTCACTTTATTGTCTCCACTGTCAAACCTTCGATGGGTTTTTCCAGCTGGGAGATGCTGCCGGTCTTGGGACCACATTTCCCTGTCCTGCCCTCCTTACTTTCCCTGTCTTGCCCTCCTTACTTTCAGTTAAGACTTACAGCTTTTGAGAACAGGTTACTCATGGCTGTCTTGTCAACTACATAGGGAGAAGTGGTGGAAAAAGAGTCCGAGAAGCCTGTCCGGGGCTCTTTCAGTGCTTGAGCTCACATCTCCAGCTCACACCTGTCATCAGTCAGCACAACTGATACAGCCCAGCCAGTAGGTGGACCATACCTCCAGAGGGAGAAAATCACAAAAGAGACACTCTTATGGTTACGGAGTTTACATCTCTCCCTCATGGAGAGCCTGATACAATGGGAATGATGGAAAAAATGCAACTATCTTATTGAAGTTTGCATTTCTCAGATTACTGGTGCGAGGTTCAGGAAATAAGAGTTGGAAAGACTCACATGTGGAAAGCAAACAGGATTCAGCTCCACCTTGTGCAGTTTGGAGATGAAGAGCCTGACAGCTAGTGAAGGGGTCCCAGGGCAGACCTGGACCCTGACCCAGGTTGCTGAATCCTAATCAACTTCTTTCTCCTCTTACCTGACAATAGGCAGGAAATTTGGCTCAGAGAGGGAAATCAGAGTTAAGATTTGATGATGGAAGGATTCAAAGCAAAAGCACACCATGAGAGTAAGTAGGGGAGGAAGCTCTTGTAGGTTAGACAGCAATGAAGGCAGGAGGGGTCCCTGCAGGCTTCTGGGCAGGAACAGTCAGCTTTGTCAAGCTCAAAACCAACTCCCGCCTCTGAGCTTGCCACAAATGACTTGCAAGTCTCACTGGGATCACAGGTGATTCTGCAGCTCTGTCCAGGCTATCACTCTGTCCCCAAGCCTTCTCATTCTAGAGCCCGGTTGGAAGCATCCTTTACCTGAAATATGCTATTCTCATGGCAAAGAGCAAGAGCAAAAAGTTGAGACAAACCCAATGATCAGTCATATTTTGAGCTCCTCCTTAGCAATGGAGAATGTCACATGGACTCACAACAGGTCACAGCGTCTGCCTGGCACTGTGTTGAGGGGGTGTGTTTGCCTCTAGGTCGCAAGACAGTGGTGGGACCTGGGAACCTCTCAGAGGACTGAGAGCAAGCACTAGCACCAACCAAAGACACTCGAACCAGAAACACATCAAATACACAACATCTTATTTGGCTTTTAGTTAATGCCTTCCCTGATTGAATTGAAGTATTAGGGATGCAATTTCCAGGCCATGGTGGTTGGTAAGAAAAGATGCATCTGAGCCTTGTTTTGTAGCTTTGTTTCTAAAACTATGTTATTTGCAGAAAAAATTTTCCTAGCGAACTTTGGTCCCATTACTGGCAATTTGGAAATGAAGTTCTCAAAAGATAGCTTGACTTGGACACGCCAACTTGGTTTTCTGGCACTCCCAGAAATAAAACACACCTGTGATGTCCATCTTTTCTACCACCATGTACTATGTGGAGGTCGGTGGACACTGGGCTGTGTCTTTCTGATAGTCAAATTTAACCCACTGAGCCACCCAGGCGCCCTCTGATAGTCAAATTTAAAAGCTATCAGAGTTTCAACACAATTTAAGCAGGGATTGACTCCCACATGACTGGATTCACAATTAGAGCGGAAAAAGCTGAAGTCCAAGTTTACAAATTTTTTTGGAGCATATGAGACAAGAAAAAAAAAGGTCTTTGACAAGCGCCTGGCATCTTTCTCAGAGTTTCATCTCTGCAAATGCTTTCATATGTCAAGAGATTCAGAGGCTTGACAACCACGACTCTCCCCAGTAACCTAGGAAACAGAAGCAACACTCGCCTTTTTGGCAATCACGGAAAATGGATTTACATTAAAAAAATAAAGACTTCTGCTCCTCTTGTCTAAGCAATTATACTAATTAGATTGAAAAATCCTGACATTTCCAATTAGCATTTACTACTAAATGTATATCTGCAAATACAACAGAGGGTAAATACTGATTTGTGAGACCAGAATAAATTGCACGCTACCATGCCACGGGCAGGGAATTAGACAGCACAATATGTTAGCACTATTATCCAACTTTTACTATTTTTGAATTGAAACAATCATTTGTAAATTGTAAGTGGTAGTACAGATGTAAGTGAAACATTTGCAAATGAACTATGTCAAGTTGGGCTCAAAGCAATTAGAAAGAAAGGGAAAAAATGATTTGTTTCAACTAAAAAGTCTGCAGAAGATCACAAAACATGCTAAGCCCTCGTCAACAGTTCCTTCCTGAGGCTTGGTTCTCAGATCTCCTAACCAGTCCCCTTGCCGCCGTGCACCATGGTAACTGACAGGATTCGCTCCAGCCTTATCACAGTCACAACTAAGGTGTATGGCATGGCGGCTCATTCCCACATTTAGGGGAACCTACATTCAGACTTAGCTGTAGGTTCCTTATAGGTTGTATGAATGTTCTCCCAGGTTTCCTTTTCATTATTTGTGCTTAAACTCCGAGATTCCCCTTCCTTTGTACTGCTCTTAGAGATGCATATCATACCCCGGTCAGGTGGCACTCTCCCACATCTTTTTTCTTGCAAACCCTTCCCTACCATAGGCCCGCCAAGTTTCCCGGAGTTCTTTTGGATTCCTCCAGCAGTAGGTTGTATTTATATACCCTTCTGTGGATTGTCGACTATCAGTCTATGTATTTCTCTTCACTTATAAAGTCCTGAGAAATGAGACCTGAAACTGAGGTCACCTGCCCTCATTTACAACATTTTTTTTCTAGTTATAGTAGCAAAAAAATTCAAGAAAATAAAACTACATTAAAAACAACAACAACAACAACCCTGGTTTCTAAAACTGTCTATTGTTATAATCAGATATTGCTGTGGTGAAAACTATGTTCATACATACAAAAGGGAGACTTAAACATGGATTTTGTGAGACATATTAATTTTTAAACCTAACATGCCACAGTGGTAACTACTTACCCAATACCTATGAAACCATCCTGGTTGACCTGCTGTTTGCATACACTAATCTAAGTCTGCTTAGCGGGTGTAGACAGCTTGATTCTGTGGAACAAAACTTTTCCTCCATTTGCATCTCCAACTTTGAGCTGTTTGTCCTACCCCCAACTCCAGCATGTACAGCACCCCCCCCACACACACACACAGATACACAGACTTAGTCTTGCACACTCTCACCAATGTGTTGGGTGTGACTAGGTTAAGTTGCAGTGATAAGTTAACACTGGTTCACCAAGGATTGACAGAACTAAGGCACGTACCTCACTTGCAGATGGACCAGTGACCTATGGTCCTTTGATCCATGCCACAGGTCTTTCAGTGACCCAGGCTGACAGATGTCCACTTCCTTTCTGCATCTAGGTGACCATAGAGTGACCCAAAAAAGCTGGAGGGTCAGGAAGAAAACATGTTGCTCTGTCTAGAGTTCATTGGCTGAAACTAGTCAGAGGGAATCCGCCCAGCTCCCTGAGGATCATGGGAAGGTGATGGTCGTCAGGCAGACAGCTGACAAGTCACACGTGGTTATACCTTCCAAAAGTGTGAAGACCAGGAAGAGAAGTATCACCAGGAGAAGTAAACAAGCTGGGATAGTCAAAAGTATCTAATTATAATCCCAAATGCCAAAATTAAAGTGGGCGAATGAGAGAAAATAAACAACCCACCTAATGCTTCTGTGACTCCGTTTCTTCAGGTGTTCAGACTAATGGGGTAAGAGGAGATCCTTATGCAAGTTTGCCATGAGTCCGTGCACCTGGAGCGTGATGTAGATTCTATGTCCACCAGGATAGGCTTAGCTGTGCCACAGCGAATTCCCTAACACCTTGCATTCTCAGAGCACGCCACTTATTTCTCACTCACTCTGAGAGTTCATCACAGGTGCTATCTGGAGCAGTGCTGGTCACCCTCAGACAGGAAAGAGAAAGTGTGGAAGATCATGCACTGGCTCTTGCATTTTCCAACTCTGCTCATATTTTTCAGGGTAAGAGAACTCACATGACTATGTTGAGCTCTATTGGGGTTACAGAAGTGCTGTCTCACCGTGGACCCGGGAGGAAAACTGGCTATGTTCACACTTTTCCCTAAGGGACTTAAAAAATGGAATCAGTAGGGTCCCTGGGATGACAGCAGCATGTTCACAAGAATTGGTGCCTCTATGCGTCCTGCACGGACAGGACCGTACGTACCAGACCACAGTTACTCCGACCTCAGCACAGGGCTGACCCAAGTGATACCACTTCTGTTGTCTGTCAAATAAAGGACAAGAAAAAATCAGATGGAACAAGTATTCTCAGTTAATTGCCTTCAGATGTGTCTTTGATGCTCTCTTGAAAACCAGAAAAGGAAACAATAGCTTCCGTCTTAGAAGCCCTCCCAGGTTCCAGGAGCCTGCCCTGGCAATTTTCCAAATTTCCCTCGAAACGCTTGGTTTTTCCTGATTGAGATACACCTCCCAAACCTCCTCTCCATAACACCACTCCGAACCATTCCAGTTTGTTGTTTCTTCTTTCTCAAGTGTCATTTTTAGGAGATGTGGGATAAATCGATGTAAAGTGACAAATGTCTCTGTGGGAAAGAGAAGAGAATACTTATGTAAGAACAATTACAGCAGAAGCCATTAGAGGGATTGAGGAGCCTTTCCCAGCACTTAGAGCAACTACATGAATTACCTTCTGGTGCTACAAAAGTACAGTATTTATGAACATTAAGTGAGTAGACGTGGATAAATTACTTGTACACAACGATGAGCTATATTTTAAAATTTAATTTTGGTCTTTAGTTCTTAATTCCCAAATTTCTCTCCTCAAAGAATGTCAAGACATCAGTATAGGCAGTGTTTATTAGGTTTTAAATGTTTTTCTCTCTTGTACTTTTGTATAAGAAAGAGATTGATATGCACAAGAAGGAACAATCACGTATAACTGTCAAATTCTCATTTTCTGTATTCCTGAAAAGTAACTCTCTGTCATATGGCTAAGATACTCAAATACACGCCTGTTAGGAAGTCTGACCTGGAGGGGTTTTTAATGACATGGGGATTACAAAAGAAATGGTGACATATTGAGAGTACATGATTATAATTATGGATAATTAAGTAATTTTAAATTAAAATGATAGAAAAAAAAACTGGCTACCCCCCCTCAGAATAATAAATATATTTGTTTCTGCAAGGCTCTTACTTGGCATTTGTCGTTTTGTTGATCACAAAATTAATTAATCTGTTCATTTACTTAAGAAAAACATTGGACACAACGCACCCTATATTAGAAGATTTCATTAAACAGATTGTAAATCTTTACTATTGAGCTGCCAAAATCTTAATATTTTTTTCCAGGAATCGGAAGTGTGGGGAGGATTATTATTTTGTCACTTAAATAATTCAAAGCAAATACTTTTCCCTGGGCTTCTAGGAGAATGCAGATAACATAGGCCAGACGGAAGCCCCTCTCAGATGTACCACGGGAGTTGATAGCCCATCACAGACTGAGCACAGGGCGTTTTCAGGGTCACGGAGAAGGGCGCGGAACAAGGGCATTGCTGTCATGAGGGGGGAGAGGATGGGGAGAGAAACAGGACCTTAAGAAATGAGACTTCTCCCAGTGTCTGATTTTGTAACTTCACTCACGGGTCACTTAACATCGGTTCACAGAGTCACGGAGATTTCCCAAATGTTGACATTTGGAAATTATAGTTGCTAATACCATTTCTGTTCTCACTGGAAAGCCTTTAAGTATTGAGAAACTGTCAAGCACTTAAATTTTAAAATTTTATCATTGGACACTAGTAACTTAATTTTGTTTTTGAAATGACAGATTCACTTTGTTCATTTTTGAGAAAATGTCTGTCAAATACCCAAGTCTGAATTACTACAGTTGTCTGTGGGGGTTGAAATCAAATGGAGTTTGGTGAAAAATAACTGCTAGTCCAGTTCCAAATTCAAGCAAAGTGCATAGTGGTTTTCACAAGAAAAACATCACGCTTTGGCATGCGGCATGAGTTTTTATACATACATCCCATTTCATCCCACAGAATATTTGGAAAGATGTGAGTCAGGGTTGGCATTGAATCAAATAAACAATCTCACCACTTTTACGAGAACATCCTTAAGTGATACTGTCATTTTTTTAAGTTGTGGGTGCATCACTCTGAGTAATACTATGACAATGAATACAGTTTGGAGTTACTGCCTGATTTGCTAAGGCACCAGCAGTTAACCCTCTATAGCTTTTGCCTTGAAGGTACAGGTATCAGTACCTTCAGTACCAGATTCTACGATGGGGCAGCTGGTATCTCATAATTATGATGACGATGGTTTTGACCTCCCAGAATGCCTCAGAGAGTGTCAGGAAACCCCAGACCACACTTTGAAAAACTCTGATTCAAGTATTTATTTTCAAAAAGAAGAAAGATCAAACTCAATCAGATTACCTACTACCTAAAGACATTACAAAATGAACATCAAATTAAGCCCAAAGTAAATGGAAAAGATAAAGTGATAAAAATAAAATTTGAAGACTTTGAAATAAAAATCAGGAAAAATAAGATCAGGGATACCTAATCTTAGGTGTTGAATAAACTTCCTAAAATTGACAAACTTTTAGTTACATTGAAAAAAGAAAATTAAGAAAGTACAAATTGCCAATGTCACGTATAGAAGAGGGATCCTCACTAAAGACATAAAAGACTAGAAAAAACAATGAGGGAATATTTATGACATCTTTATTTCTATAAATTTGACAATTTAGATGCACTAATTTCCTGAGTGGTATAAATTAATAAAACTGACATAATGAAAAATAGAAAACTTGATCAATCCCAAGCCGATTACAAAAAATGAATTCATAATTTTAAGTTTTCCCCCAAGTAAAATTTCAACCTTGTTAACTTCCTTGCTGAATTATATCACAGATATAAAGAGAAATGATACCAATCATATGAAAACTCTTTCAGAAAAAGGAGAGGAAGTGAGACTTTCTAATTCATTTTATGAACTTAGTGTTACTTTGATTCCTACAAGACTGAGTCATCACACATAGGGAGATATAAACATCCCTTATGAATCCAAGCAGCATTACCCACCACAAAACTTATTAATAGAATCCAGCCATACAGAAATAGAAAGATATATTATCTCCAAGTGGGATATATGCTTGAAATGTAAAGTTTCTTTGACATTTTAAAGTCAATCAATGTAATTAGTTCACTGTATTGAAAGAATAATTATTTAATCATCTCAACAGATAAAACTATTTTACAAGATTCAACGCCCATTTTTCTTAAAAACTCTTAACAAATAAGAAGTTAGGAAATCTCCTCAATACGATAAAAGTCATATATGAAAAACCTACAGTTAATACTACAGAGCAATAAAAAAGAGTAAATTACTGATACATCCAATAACACAATTCCATGGAGGTTTCAAGGAAACAGTCCTAATCTACAGTGACAGAAATCTCATTAGTAAATGGCCAGAGGCTTTGGGTAGGGAGGATTGGCCACACGAAGTCACAAACAAGGGAACATTTTTGTATGAGAAAATGGTCTCTATCTTGACTGTGGCCATGGTATCCTGAGTATACATTTGTCAGAACTCATCATTCTGTTTAAACAGGTGCATTCTATTGTAGATAAGTTATGCCACAAAACATTTATTTATTGGAGATTGATAATTTATTATAAGATGCTGTTGCAACTGGTTATCCAACAGGAAAAAAAGCAAATCAAATCTTGTTTAATGACACATTAATAGGCATTCTAGTTGGATTAAAGGTAAAAACAGTAGTTCAGAATGTTCTTATGAGAACACGTATGGAACAAGATGGACAATTTCAGGGTGCAGAATTTTTGCACCAAGACTGGACACACCAAAGAAATACCAGAACAGGGAGACATATTTGTAGAACAACTGTAACCTTTTGGATTAGCAAAGTGGATCATCAACAAAGTTAGCAGAAATGTGATAGATTTGGGAGCAATCCTTATGAATTAAAGTCAAGCCCATAGTTAACGGTATCGTCTTGTGTACATAAAGCTTAAAACAGTAGAATCTGTGTTGTGGTCTTACCACACACACACTCCCCCAGTGGGACAGGAGACACTTTTGGAGGTGACGTCTATGTTTATTACCTTGATTCTGCTGATGGATTCAAGGATGTGTGCATACCTACAAATGTATCAAACATGAAATGTGTGCCATTTTGTATATAAGTTACCCCTCAATAAAGTTGTTAAACAAAATCAATATAAATTTTAAAAGTGGGGCGCCTGGGTGGCTCAGTGGGTTAAAGCCTCTGCTTTCGGCTCAGGTCATGATCTCAGGGTCCTGGGATCGAGGCCCACACCGGGCTCCCTGCTCAGCGGGGAGCCTGCTTCCCCCTCTCTCTCTCTGCCTCCTTGTGATCTCTCTCCCTCTGTGAAATAAATAAATAAAATCTTTAAAAAAAAATTTTTTAAAGTGAATTTGGCACCTACAAAAAAAATCATGAGGCAAGTTCAAACGGCCTTCAAATGTATGAAAATGTATTCAAGTTCATTAGTAGGGAGTTAAATGCCCTTAAAATCTTAGTATTACTTTTTGCCCACCCAGCCCAAGTTACAAGGCTCAACAATTCCCTTTGTTGACTGAGGTACTTGAAATGTGCACTTTCAGGCAATGAAGGCAGAAATTTGAATTAATGTATGTGGAAATTCTAGCAGAATCTGTAGAAAATGCTTATGCTCTTCTGGCAGCCCCCCTCTGCTGCAAGACTGCCAGTACGGCTCGTGTGTGAGGATGAGTGATTAGGGTGCTTTCTTCAGCTCCGAATCCAGTGATGAACGAGGACCAACCATGGCCTCTCAGTGGAGGCGCCAGTCACCCCCTTTTGGGGGAGTTTTTGTCACTGGTGTTGTTGAGAGCTGCAGATGTCATTGTAGTAGAAATGGTCCGGCTTTTNGGAGGCGCCAGTCACCCCCTTTTGGGGGAGTTTTTGTCACTGGTGTTGTTGAGAGCTGCAGACGTCATTGTAGTAGAAATGGTCTGTCTGGCTTTTAGTCAGCTGTACTTTGTTCTTAACTTCTCTACGCTTAATTCCCCACCGCCCCGCACTTGTTAACCTGCTAATGAGGAACTGAGCTGTGCGGTTGGATACATTAGGTAGCTTTCACAGGATGTAATGGTTTGCAGCCACTGAAATGAATGGATTAGAGCTTTGAAAATTTCCTGGAATTCCACCTGCAGGACAGTGTGAAGAAGAAAAAGCAGATGCAGAAAAGTGGGTCAAACAGGAATCTCTCTTCACAAAACAGAGAACCAGAACCGTATATGTAGGTGTGTTTATACTGGTATAAGATTCTACATAATTATAGGAACATATGGACAATATTGAGAAACATAAATGCTTGATTATTAGTGTGCGTTATCTTGGGAGAACATGTGAGCAAAAGGGAGAGGGGAAGCCCCACCAGAAAAAGAAAAATGAAAAACATATTCGATCCGATTTTATTTACACAATTAGAAACACTGCGTGTATGCGTATTTGTCAATTTATTTACAAAATAAGATAAGAGAATATTGCAAACCTGAGGTGTGGGGGTGGGGAGGAGACGGGGGCTGTTGGGCATACATTAAAGCAGAGGAACAGGAGTGTGGCCCCTGGGGTGTACGTGGTGCCCGGCGACCCACAGCAGCCTCTCTTCTTGTGTTATCTCTAGACTGTGCCTGGAGGTGTCAGAGGATAACACACAGATGAGTGGAACACAACCAGATTTGACGATAGATACGTCCGTCTAAAGTGCAGATGTATTCATAGGCAGATCCTAACAAAGAACTACAAATGATTCCTATAAAACACTCAACCAAATGATGGAGTCCCTAAGCCTCTGCGTTGGTTAAATGGAAGTGAGCTTCTGTGAGCCCAGGCGCAGTGACACCGTGAGGAGAAAGAGTGCATTTCTCTTCGGTGTGTGTCCCGGCAGGTGAGGGTTTCAGGAGGAAGACAGGCTCCGCCCTGTGCACATGGTCCAGGTCCCAGTGGAGCATCACAGCCCCATGACCACCTCTCGCTTTCAGGTTGCCCTTCTCGGGGGAGAGGGAAAGAGCAGGAGACCAGGCTGGGGTTCCCTCCTGAGTGAGGTGGTTGTGGGGTCCAGCATTCTAGTTCACAGTCTGGAGGTGGGGGAGCTTAGCACTATGGCCATTGGGAGCCCCCAGGGAGGCACGCAGACACAGCAGGGGATGCCGCAGGTGGCCAGAAGCTTCTTTCCTTCTGACTGTGAGAACTTCCAGCCAGCCTCTTGGAAGAAATAGGTCTTGGACCCCAAAGCACCAGCATGCAAACCCCTATACACAAATCCACAGATATCTCTGCAAGAAAAGCAGTTGAAAATGTGCTAATCAGACTAAACCAGGTGAGGAAACAGGAATAAATCCTCACTGTCATAAATCAGGGTCAAGTGACTGGAGCAACATGGGAATGACATGTTTCTATCCACAACCTCTCTAGTGAAAACCAGTCTGCAAAAATCACAAGGCGTTTTGCAGCATCCTTGCAGCTAGGTGATAAAACAGAGGCAAGTGGACAAATCCTGGAGATTAATGAGGAAAAATGCAAAAATTGTTAATTTGGTGGAGTGGTTAGTTGTAATGTTTTTGGACATTTGCTTAAAAGTTGTCCTTTCTTTCCTCCCTCCCTCCCTCCGTCCCTCCCTCCCTTCCTCCCTCCCTTCCTCCCTCCCTTCCTTCTTCCCTTCCTTCCTCCCTTCCCTCCTTCCAGTATGTGCTCATGGATCTTCTCTTCTTCCCGGCAGGAGAATGCACTGTTAGCTTCCCCTAACCTCCAGAGTCTTGCAATCCCAGATGCTAAATCAATTTAACTTTCCACAGTGCACATTTGAATTTGTAAAGAGGTTCCACTCACAATTTTCATGTTGTCACCAATAAAGTAAATATATGGTTATTTTCTCTGTACTGTAAGCTAAAGAAATTAGCTACTAAAATTGTCTAAATTTAATTAAGCTGCAGTATATGCAGTTTCTGAAACCCCGCACAGGGAAAGAGGAAGCAATTCAGAACAAGTGCCGTGGACTTGGATTCCAAGCTAATCATGGTGTCCGGTGACCTCATCATTCACTTTTTCCCCCCTTAGGATTTATGAGGGAAAGGGAATGGTTTGAGTTAAAAATTAGAAAGAAGTTTTAAAAAATGTGAAAAGCTTTACTCACCTGTCAATTGTTTCTTCCATCTGTGTGCTGCTTCCTGGAAATAGGAGACGGTGAATGATGTTTTTCTGTGTTGATTCTTCCTAGCTTAGCTTCTAAGCCCACCTGGGTTATGACAGTATTGGGAGGACCACTCTGGGGGTGAGATCATTTGCAAGGATATGTGTCTGGGTTTCAACAAGTAATACTATGCCTTTTTTTTAATCTATAGATTAAAAGTCTTCCAGCATGCATTTTTTAAAAGACATTTATTTATTTGAGAGAGAGAGAGAAAGAGCACAACCAGGGGGAGCTGCAGAGGGAGGGGGAGAGAATCTCAAGCAGACTCTGTGTTGAGCATAGAGCCTGACATGGGGCTTGATCCCAGGACTCTGAGATCATGACCTGAGGCGAAATCAAGAGTCGGATCCTTAACTGACGGAGGCCCTCAGGCTCCTCCAGTATGTACTTTTACTTTGTAAAATACGGTGACAAACCTAGCTGCATTATTTGGGTTAAAGTTTTAAAATGTATTTAGAAGAAGGCTCATATATTTTCATCCTACGTTCATTACTATTCACCTTACTTTCTTTTTTTTTTAAAGGTTTTATTTATTTATTTGACAGAAAGAAAGAGATCACAAGTAGGCAGAGAGGCAGGCAGAGGGAGAAGAGGAAGCAGGCTCCCTGCTGAGCAGAGAGCCCAATGTGGGGCTGGATCCCAGGTCCCTGAGATCATGACCTGGGCCGAAGGCAGAGGTTTTAACCCACTGAGCCACCCAGGCGCCCTTCACCGTACTTTCATGCATATGTCTTCTGACTGCCTAAAGAGACCCTCCACTTACGGAAGGTAGGTCGCGTTTTTCAGCTTCTTTATCTTTGTAGTGTGGGTGGGGACATCCTTAGGGACTGGGAGGTTCTAGAGGCCTCGCTGGTGCGGCCCTGAAGACTGGGTATCAGTTACTCCAGACAGGTGGCATGCAGATGCACAGCAAGCTTGCAGTCGTGGTGGAGTTGAGGGGGAAATCCTTTGGGTGTATAAAGTCATCTTAGGAAGTTCTTGCAGAATTGAAGAGTATGGAAGTCAGTTCTAGTCTCACATTCCTGATGCACCTTCATACCTGTATCTCGGGAAGTTTCCTCTTAGTGCTCCGAATGACCCTGAGCAGAAACAACTGTAGCAAGGAGACTGAGATTATTAGTTGTATGAGTTACGGCATCCTGTAATGTGTGAGGCTGGACTGTTTCCCTTATTCACCAAAGTAAGAAGCTGGGAAGAAAGTGGATAGGTGGCCCAGCCCTAAAAACTACCCCATCTAGCTTAACATGCTCTCAGTGACTAACTGCACACCAGCCATGACTCGTCAGATGTGCAAACCGATGGTATAAGAGCTATGTTTGTCTTAAATGTTAAGTAATTGACTTTCAGTCTCCGGGATTTCGCACCATAGTTATTTCCGTTTGTGCACCTGTTCCTTGGGGATTGCAAATACTCTAGGTCACAAGACGTGTGTGTGTTTTAAAATAGCTTACCTCCAATTTTTAAACATCGACACACCCCATTAGAGATGTTATTTTAAGTTGATTTTCTCCTTTGCAGTACTTTTCCATCCCTAATTATGCATCTGTTTTGGTTTCTCTGAAGAACCGTTTTTGCTCTGAGCTGATTTTATTAGTCATATTTTATCCATAGGGGTCTACTTTTCACATTCCCTCACCTCAGCACTCCCTGGGACTTCCTACTATTGCCAGCATCTTGGAATAAACATGAGTGGTGAACCAGACCAGGCAGGGGGCTTCTCTCTCTCTCCCCTTCCCTCTACCTTTCTTCCTGAATCCCTCCCTCCCTCTCTTTGTCTGTTTCTCTCTCATTCATTTCGTTTTCTTCCTTTATTTTTCTGTGCCACTGACAACATCGCTACAGTGATAATAAAAGAGACACTTGTTGTCTGGAAACCAATACACTGCCTGATTTGTATCCAGGACAAAGGCAAGATACCGTGAGATTCCAGGAGATTTCAAGACACGGTTTATAGAATTTTTCAAACTGAGGCATGTTTCAAGATAAAACAACAAATATGAAAGTTGAGAGGGACATTAAAATATTTCAATTCATGGATGGGAAGGGGGGATCATGAAGAAATAGAAAATCTGAACAGACCAATAATGAGGGAGCGGATTGTGTCATGAATCCAAAATCTCCCCGTCAAGAAAAGCCCAAGACCAGATGACTTCACTGGTGAATTCTAACATTTAAAGAATAATGAATACCAATTTGTCTGAAACTCTTTCAAAAAATAAAGGAGGAACAATCCCAAACTCATCCTATGAGGCCAGCACGACCCTGACACCAATGCCAGGCAAAGACACTACAAGAAAAGAAAACCACAGGTCAATAACCCTGCTGACCACAGATGCAGAAATCCTTAGCAAAATACTAGCAGACTGAATCCCATAGCACAGCAAAAGAATCACACACCAAGATCAAGTGGGATTCTTCCTGGGAAGGCAATGATGATTCAACATCTGCACATCAATAACTATGATACGCTTCATTAACAGAACAAAGAATAAAATCATACCGGCACTAGATACAGAAAAAATACAAGACAATTCCTCAGAGCTGAAGAAGACATCCCAAGAGGGAAATTGGAAACACTGAGCATCATGCAGCTCCCACCGGTGGAGGTGGGGAGATCCTTATCCAGTGAGGAATTGTCATTTATGGCTGCAAACCTTCCCTTTTACCAGGGTTCAGGGTATTTCTGTCTGACTCTGTAATTCCTCCCACCAAACGGGTGGAATGTATTCTCTTGCTCCTTAACTTTTAGTGCAACCACGTGACTTACTCTGGCCAAGAAAGCCATGGTGTGCATGTGGCACGTAGTCCAGTCTGCGGGACTCCTGCACAATTGCACCTGCTATGGTGTGTCCCTCCAGGTGCATGAAGGCACATGCCCAGGGAGGGTCACCGGTCCTCAGAGGATGGAAGGCTCATGAGGGACGGCCATGTAGCCAAGCAGACCCTAGAGGAGCCTTTTATTTTTTTAATTATAAGTCATTTTATTTTATTTTTCTAATTTTTAAAAATTGTGTTATGTTAGTCACCATACAATAAGTCATTAGTTTTTGATGTAGTGTTCCATGCTTCATTGTGTATAACACCCAGTGCCAGTGCCCCATGCAATACATGCCCTCCTTAATACCCAACACTGGGCCCACCTATCCCCCTCCCCCTCCGAAACCCTCAGTTTGTTTCCCAGTGTCCATAGTCTCTCATGGTTCACCCCCCCACCTCCCCTTCTCCCCCAAGGTTCAGTTTCCCCCAATTCACTTCTCCTGTGGGAGCTTTCACTCAACCCATCTCCAAAACCATGAGGATAATGATTGCTGTTTTCATCACTCAAGCTCTGGGTAGATTTACTCCATAACGTTTTTGTGGTAATAACAAACTGATCTTCCTGGACTCAGTCATTATGACTTTAAAGAACACTAAGTTTAAAGTGCCCTTAAAGCTTCCAAGGGTAGAAAGATACATTTTAAAAAAATATCCTCATCAGAATTTGAGGGGCAGGGCAGGGGCTCATGGGGGGTAGGGAGGGAAAAAATGAAACAAGATGGGACCAGGAAGGGAGACAAACCATAAGAGACTCTTAATCTTGGGGTGCCTGGGTGGCTCACTGGGTTAAAGCCTCTGGCTTCAGCTCAGGTCATGATCTCAGGGTCCTGGGATAGAGCCCCATGTCGGGCTGCCTGCTCAGCAGGGAGCCTGCTTCCTCCTCTCTCTGTGCCTGCCTCTCTGCCTACTTGCAACCTCTCTCTATCAAATAAATAAATAAAATCTTTCAAAAAAAAAAAAGCGACTCCTAATCTCACAAAACAAACTGAGGGTTACTGGGGGGTGGGAGGATAGGGATAGGGTGGATGGGTGATGGACATTGGGGAGGATTTGTGCTATGGTGAGTGCTGTGAAAGGTGTAAGCCTGATGATTCACAGACCTGTACCCCTGGGGCAAATAATACATTATATGTTAATAAAAAAATCCTTATAAATGGGGCACCTGGGTGGCTCAGTGGGTTAAAACCTCTGCCTTCGGCTCAGGTCATGATCCCAGGGTTCTGGGATCGAGGCCCGCATTGGGCTCCCTGCTCAGCAGGGAGCCTGCTTCCTCCTCTCTCTCTGCCTGCCTCTCTGCCTACTTGTAATCTCTCTCTCTGTCATATAAATAAATAAAATCTTTTAAAAAAATCCTTATAAATGAAAAGGAATCAGATTTTCATTCATAAGAGTAAATTCTGGATTACAGAGAATTTTGACCCTCAAATGTGTGAGAACAAATTGTTTCTTCTCATAGAAGTTTCTCTCAAGAAAATCTATCAAGTTCAAAGGATACACCCATATTCAGTCACGTCAAGGCTCAGCATATGAACTTATACACTTCCTTTCTGAAAAAGAAAATTCATTTAAGCCTGCAAGGGGAAAAAAGAAAAGTAATAAAAAAATGACATGTAAAAAACTGTAGAAATAACAAGAATCCAATGAAAAATGACTTTGGTATGAGAGACAGCGTGCGAGCTTGAGAACCAATTGATCTAAATAAGAAAAAGGTACCAACATTCTCTAAAAAGAATGAGTTCAAAAATACCAATTGAATAAAACCCAAGCAATAGTGACGATAAGTAAGAAATGCAAAGATAACAGAAATGAGGATAAAAAGAGCATCATTAGGGGCCACACAGAACTCCAGAAACAAAGAAAGGAACAATCAGGTTTTATGGGAAAAAAAAAAAAAGCAGACAATCGTCAAGATGAATCATGGTTTTGAACAATTTGGGGGCACTTTCCCTTAAGTGGCATGGATTCCATGGAGCAAATACAGTCAGACTTCCCCGAGCAGCTGTGTATCAAACAGCATCCCCCTCACGCATCAATGTAGTTGCCACAGCCCACCACTTCTTGGAGTTGATCTTGAGTCTTGATGATGTGAAAACAATTTTCCTTCTAAATAAGTCTCCACTGCCATCACTTGTGGTCGCCTGCTCAGTGGGGTCCACGTTCCCAGCATGCCGCGGAGGAGCCGGTGGGCTATTTCACCACCAAGCATGGCTCTTTTCTCCGTGAGCCCTCAGCCCTCCTCACAGAAGCATCGAACTCTTCCCATGACTCAGGTGGTTTGTTCCAGGCTCTCATTGCCACCTTCACCTCCCACTGCCCCTTCACTGTCTGGGGGGTCTGGCCACACTTCATTCCATCAGGTACTCAAGCACCTCACACCCCCTTCTACCCCAGGACATTCGCACATGTTGATTCCTCTGCTCCCACACCCTACTTTTCTCAACTAACTCTTAGTTCTCCCTTTAAACAAAATAAAACAAAGCAAGCAAACAAACAAACAAAACCCAGGTTTGTTGAGATCTACTTGACCTAAATAAATAAATAAATAAATAAATAAATCAAGACACCTCGGTGGCTCAGTCAGTTAAGCATCTATCTTTGGCTCAGGTCATGATCCCTGGGTCCTGGGATCGAGTCCTGCATTGGGCTCCCTGCTCTGCGAGGAGTCTGCTTCTCCCTTTCTCTCTGCCCCTCCCCCATGCTCCTGCACACTCTTTCTCTCTCTGTCTTTCAAATAAATAAATTATACACACACACACACACACACACACACACACACACATATATTTAAGGTGTGTAATGTGATGGTTGGAAGTCTGTCTGCACCGGGAATGATCACCACAATCGAGTAAAACACCAATCACCTTCTGTAGCTTCTGTGTGTGTGTGTGTGTGTGTGTGTGTGTGTGTGTGTGTGTGTGTGTGACATTTTCTTTCTCTTCACGTTTCCATCTGTGCATGGGCACTCAGCTGGTTCCACGTCGTGGATGCTACAAAGAGCACTGTGGGGAGCCTGGAAGGGCAGGTGTCTCATTAAGATCCTGATTTCAGGTCCTGTGTGCAAACACCCACATGTGGGATCACTGGGTCCTTTTTCTGTTGGGAGGACCCCCACACACACACCATTTCCCCCAGCAGCTGCACCTCCCTTTGGTGGTCCAAACAGCGTCAGACACAATCTCCCCCTCCAGATGGTGCCGTGTTGTACGTTATTAACCATTAGTAATAAGACGCTTCCTGTGTCATCAGAAGGAGTGTCTGCCATCCCCACTAACCTGCTCTGACTTAACAATAGATGCTACTTACCCAGGCTTGTTATGTGCCGGTTCTTGCTGTTAGAACAGTAACATGGTGTCTGTTGCGACCACATAAAAATAAAGTTACAGCAGACAACTGTTGTTGTAGGGGGTGTAGAAGGAAGACCAGCCGTAATAATGTTCTTTAGTATACAGTGGGGACTCAACAGGTGCTATCAGAATTTCATAAAACCAGTAATAGGTGCTCCGAGTATCATACAAAGCATCAGATAGGAATGCTAAAAGAACACTAACATGATGAAAATTTGTGGGAATAGGAATGTAATTCATTCCTTTTATAGCACAGCAGATGACGTACACTTGCTACATCAAGGACTATTGTTATTATTTCCAAAAGGGAGGGTGTCACCACTTAAAAAATAATTTTAAAAAATGTTAAAATTTTGCGGTGAAAATTTTAACTCTTAATAATGGTTTTGAATATTACCATTTCAAAGTTAAGTTATAGTTCAGTGTAGAAATGATTTCCCAAAATTAAATTCTTCTTAAAAATTGTACTTTAATTGAAGGATATGCTTATATTTTATCAAGATTAATATATCAAGTGGAGAAGCATTTTCATTTTTAAATTTTGTGCCATACTCTCAAGAAGAGAGAATATTTTCCTATTTATTCCTGGTCCATAGGATGTACAATTTCTTCATACAGGTATTTTCTGTACAAGAGGAAGTATATTCCTTAGGTTCATTATAATCCTATTGCTATTGTGGTTATAGTTTTCATATATATTTTAACAATGCATTTCTTGCATTTTGTTTGTGTGTTTTGTTTGCATGTGTAAAACGTTATTTCTTAACCTTTTAAAATCTGCTCTTGTTTCTTAAGAGAAAAAGTGGTTTACCTATGCTTACCTTAATGATGGACAACACACTGAATTACATCATTACTGGGGACACAGGATTTTTTAGAAAGGCAAAAATAACTGTGATCAGAATATATAAGATTTTAAAGATTTTATTTATTCATTTGACACACAGAGAGAGATCACAAGTAGGCAGAGAGGCAGGCAGAGAGAGAGGAGAGAGGAGGAAGCAGGCTCCCCGCTGAGCGGGGAGCCCGATGTGGGCCTCGATCCCAGGACCCTGGGATCATGACCTGAGCCGAAGGCAGCGGCTTTAACCCACTGAGCCACCCAGGCGCCCAAGAATATATAAGATTTTAAAACATATAGCATATTTTCCTGTATTGATTTCCTAAAATGTATTTTGTGAGCAGATGCCCTGGGTCTGATGTAGATACAAAAGTATGAATAAGCCCCAGGACCGGAGCTGAAGGGGCATTCACACAGACAGTGCTCCCAGAACTTCGAATCCGTAATTATGACACAGGGTGACAAATGTCCCAAAAGCAGTTTGAAAAGGTTCCCGTGGCGCCCACCAGGAGTCATGTCACCCCCACGAGGAGCACACGCAGGTGTCCCTTCAGAAGTATGGTAAACAGCTGCAGTGGGTGGCAGGGCCCGGGGTGCAGGAGAATTTTCCCTTTATAAACTCTGCATTCAGAATAAATTTAGGGAGATGCCAGCAACATGGCAGTGCTGGCAGATCCAAACACACATCTTCCCACCGAAATTTCAGAAAACAAGCAGAAACTGTCAGAAGTAACTTTTTTAGAAGTCTGGAAAAAAGACACAGACTCACAGCAACCCGCTGAATCAAGAAACACAGGGCTTGAGGAGCAGAAATTTGGAAGCTGGTGAGCAGCGGGGGTGTAACACTGAATGGGGCTGGAGGTGTCCGCAGGCTAACGCCCCCTGCACTGGGCAAACATGTTTTTAAGGGCACAGAGAGGCTGCTGCCACATGCTGCTACCGTCATTCATGACTCCATTGTTATTAATTATTATTGTTAATTACTGCATTACCAATCCTACTACTTAACATTTTTACAAGTATCAGCTTCTGGTTTTTTGTTTGTTCATTGTTTGTTTTTTTAAGATTTTATTTATCTATTTGACAGAGAGAGACACAGCGAGAGAAGAAACACAAGCAGGGGGAGAGGTGGAGGGAGAAGCAGGCTTCCCACGGAATGGGGAGCCCGATTCGGGGTCGATCACCGGACCCCGGGATCATGACCTGAGCTGAAGGCAGACGCTTAACGACCAAACCACCCAGGCACCCCAGTATCAGCTTCTGTTTATCTGTGTGCGGTTCACTGCTAACCTTATTCTCTGTAATCCCAGGCGTCAGCATGAGATGCTATTTTTAGTTTTTTTTTTAATTTAATTTATTTATTTTAAAGAGAGAGAGAGCACATGAGTGGGAGGACGGGCAGAGGAAAGGCAGAGAGAGACTCTCCAGCAGTCTCCGCAATGAGCACAGAGACTGACACGGGGCTTGATCTCAAGACCCCTGAGATCATGACCTGAGTCAAAACCAAGAGTCAGCAGCTTAACTGACTGACTGGCACCCCCCAGGTGCCTTGCTATTTTTAGTTTTAAAAGTCATGAATTTGAAGAATCCATGAAAGCATCGCTATACTTTTCAGAATCTGAAGGCAGATTTCTGGCCTAGAAATTAAATGCACATGGATTATAATCCAGCCGGCAGGTGTCTCTCTGCCCGTGGGGGTCTGGATAGCATTCCTTGAGCCATTCTTGGATTTCTCAGCTTCAGAGGAAGAGAAATCTGCCTCCTAGACTAGGATGTCATCCCTGCACTAAATCGAGGCGGTCAGGGATGGTTTTCTCAGGACACTTTCAAGTCACACGTGGAGAAGATAGGGAGAAAGAAAAACTTGAAAGGTTAGGGACCTTCATGTAGCAAAAATGCATGATGTGATGCTGACACAGGAGTAAGCGAAGAGACAATCCGAATGGGGGTCCAGCACCTGAAATAGCCTGTCTACACGGATCACCATGTGTATCTTGTTTCTCCCCCATGTTGCCTCGCTTCCTTTCGTCCTTTTCTCATGTTGTCACCCTTGTAGAGATGGATACAAGCAAGCCCTTTGAGACAATGCTGTTGTCACAATGAAACGATAAGGAAATAATTCATGGAGACTTAGGGCACTTTGTGAAAAAATAATATAAAATAATTACTTTTCAAATAATAATATTAAATCTATTTTCCTAAAAGCCATCTTTGATACTTCAATTTTACATTAACTTGATTAATATGGAGCAGCAGCTGACAGTCCACAGTTTTGAGAAAAGATGAATATGTTTTAAGTGCAATGAGAGTGTTTAGTAATTTCATAGGATTTCAGAAGCTTTCAATCATCAGAGATTCTTGTTCTTGGAAAGCTATTTATTTAAATTGTTTTCCAAATCATCTGTATGGATATTCAGAAGAATGCAGGTATTTCGATTTCAAAGAAAACACAAAGGAGTCCATACTCATGGTGTGTGTATGTGGGGGGGGGTGTTGCAACGAGAGCATTTTGTGAACTTCTGAGTCTTTGGTTTAGCTTCCACATGAACAAAGATCATGGAAACTTTTCTTTAATTTGTAAGAACTTTTAAATTAATTAACCTGTGAGATGTCATCAATAAGATCATGTGAACCTGGCATTTTGTAGGTAATAAGAGTATGAGTGGATTAAACCTTAAGTCTATGAGACTCTCTGAATGATTAATTGAAGATTAAACAGATTTGGGGAGATATTGCTTTTTAGGTTAAAATGTAACATGAGATTGATTTGGCAATATACTTTCATTAGAGCAGAGAATCCGTACATGCTTAATTGGGGTTACATGAAATCAGTTTCTTCTATTCTCCTTTCAACTCTTCAAGCATCACAGTAATGTAGCAAGAACCAGAAGTTGCATTTATAAAGCAAACTGCAAGGGCAGTAGACCAGGCCAAGAAACGGCCAGTGTTGGCACTGACAGTAAGGAAGAGGGTAAGGGAGTGTCATTAGCGTCAAATATCCACAGATGTTGGCGAGGTTGCGGAGAAAGGGGAACCCTCCTACACTGTTGGTGGGAATGCAAGCTGGTGCAGCCACTCTGGAAAACAGTATGGAGATTCCTCAAAAAGTTGAAAATGGAGCTACCCTACGACCCAGCAATCGCACTACTGGGTATTTATCCTAAAGACACAAAGGTAGTGATCCTCAGGGGCACGTGCACCCGAATGTTTATAGCAGCAATGTCCACAATAGCCAAACTATGGAAAGAACCTAGATGTCCATCAACAGATGAATGGATAAAGAAGATGTGGTATATATATACAATGGAATACTATGCAGCTATCAAAAGAAACGAAATCTTGCCATT
>LNAC01000327.1:155284-224817 GCA_002007465.1 Ailurus styani | reverse complement strand
TGAGCGAAATAAGTCAATCAGAGAAAGACAATTATCATATGATCTCTCTGATATGAGGAACTTGAGGGGCAGGGTGGGGGTTCGTGGGGGGTAGGGAGGGAAAAATAATGAAACAAGATGGGATGGGGAGGACACAAACCATAAGAGACTCCTGATCTCACAAAACAAACTGAGGGTTACTGGGGGGTGGGAGGGTAGGGATAGGGTGGATGGGTTATGGACATTGGGAAGGGTTTGTGCTTTGGTGAGTGCTGTGAAAGATGTAAGCCTGATGATTCACAGACTTGTACCCCTTGGGCAAAGAATAAAAATAAAATTAAAAAAAAAAAAATCCACAGAGGACCAGGCATGGTTAAGACCTGATTCTTATTTCCATGCACGGCAGAGAATTCTTCTTTTAGAAAGCAGATTTCAATTAGATGCAGTTAAATAAAATGTTGTTTCCCCATAATAAACTGACAGACTGGTAAAAAATAGACGATTTTTCGCTGCTTCCATAAGAGTAATTCAATTACAAAAATAAGTTTTGCCCTAAGAGATCTAATAGCTTAAAAGGTAATTCTGGTTACTTAACTATTGATGAGAACTTAATATTCACCAGACTTAATAGCCCCATTATTGGACACTCAGCCCTCGCTTTTAAACAAGAGGCATGAGTATGTTTGAATTTGTATATAGGTATAATGAGTGTAAAGGCATGTATATATTGAATGGATATAAGCACATGGGTGTGAAAGGCTTATGAGTGTTTCCTATCAGCTACTTTGATACAATCATTTTATTATTAATATTTCTTTTGTGTTTTTTCCTGTGCTTTTAGTAAACTCAGCTAGCAATCTAATTATAATTTATAGTATTAATATCCATAAATATATGCTGCTGCCGTCCCATGGTCCCTTATCTCTTATTTCCAAATCCAACATCTTTGACAACTGAAAGTTTTGTCTTAATTCATTGGGAACACTCATGGACTGAACTAAATGAGGCTGTTTAGGAAGGTCCTTCTGTACCCACTGAGTGCCAATATCTGTGTATTTCCCTGCAGAGATGTTAATGTGTTTGATTCCAAGCCTTACATGATATCTCTTTCAAGCACCGTATCATCATTCTAAAACACCCCAAATTCTGAGCTTCAGAAGTCAACTGACTCTTAGGGTTTTATAAAAGGAATTTTGGGTATGGAACAGATTCTCCATCAGTACAAATATTCCTGTTTAATAAGGAACAAAACAAATGATTATCTCCAAATTTTTTTTAAAAAGAAAGAGATAATTATCACAATGGAAAGGAGAAGTAGACCAAGCTACCATTTTATTCAAACACTTTTATTCAGACACTCCTCTCTTAGGAATCAAAGTAATAGCAGATGAAAAATCAGCAAGGACTAAGAATATCTGAACAAAAACACCTACCACCTTGAGTTAATTAATGTTTATACAACACTCAGCCCCCAAATAGTAGAATACACATTATTTTTATGGACACACAGAACATTCACCAAATTAGACTGCATTGTTAGTCACAGAACAAGCCACAGCAACTTTTAAATAACTGAAATCATACTAAGTATTTTCTCTGACAAGAAAAATGAAGAAATAAAATAGCGCATATCTGAGAAGCCCACAAATATTTGGAAATTTAAAAATATACTTCTAAATAGCCCATGGGTCAAAGAGAAAGACACAAAGCTAGCTAAAAAGTATTTTGTATTAGGTAAAAATGAAAACACATACTCATCATGAGCAAGTCTAGCATGTCTGTTTCATCACCGTTACTCATTTTTGTGACTGAAGTTTTAGGTAGTGCAATAAGGCAAGAAAAAGATATGAAATTTAAATAGTTTGGTGAAGAAATAACAAGACTGTTTCTATTTTCAAACAACATAATCGACTATATAGTATCTACCAAAGAATCTATAAATTCTTACAAAAGCAATAAATAATATTATGAAGATATAGAATAAAGGTCAATACATGGAAACCAGTATACAAACAATGAGAAATTTTTAAGAAGTTAAAGTTAAAATACAGTGCCATTTATAATAGAATCTAAACCCCTGAAGCTTAGAGAATAATCCTAGAGAGTATGCACATCACCCCTATATTGAGAATTGACTGGGTACATGGATAGACGTCATGTTTATGGATTGGAAGACTCAATATTGTTAAAATATTAATTCTCCCTAGAGTGATTTGTTGGTTCAAAGTAATACCAATCAAAAGTGTAGCAGGATTGTTCAATAGATGCTGAGAAGCTGATTCTAAAATGTATGTGTAAGAAAATCAAAGGAATTAGAATAGACTTAAGAATTTTGGAAAGCAGGAACAAATGTATAGATCATTAGGACTTTATTTCAAGATTAACTGTTTAAGCCCAGTCATCAAGAAAATGTGATGCTGTGATATTGACAAAAGCAGAGACACAAAGATCAGTNAAAGCAGGAACAAATGTATAGATCATTAGGACTTTATTTCAAGATTAACTGTTTAAGCCCAGTCATCAAGAAAATGTGATGTTGTGATATTGACAAAAGCAGAGACACAAAGATCAGTTTTAAAAATGGCTATCTTCTTGTGTTTGTATATTTATTCAATTTATTTACAACAAAGATGCATATGCAATTTAATCAAGAAAGGATATTCTTTTCAATAAATGGTGTGGGACAACTGAATAACCATCCACAAAAAAAGTGAACTTTAACACATACCTTCTACATTATTAAACAAATAACAAAATACTAAAAAACCTAAAAGCTCTGAAAAAAATTACAAAATTTTTGTGACTTTGGATTTGGCAAAAATTTCTGTGACATAACACAAAAAGCATGACCCATATCTCAAAGAAACATTAATAAGTTAATGGAAGGAATCACTGCTAAGAGTTGACTTGAAATAGTAAGTTATTTATCCACTTAATAGATATTTTTNTTATTAAACAAATAACAAAATACTAAAAAACCTAAAAGCTCTGAAAAAAATTACAAAATTTTTGTGACTTTGGATTTGGCAAAAATTTCTGTGACATAACACAAAAAGCATGACCCATATCTCAAAGAAACATTAATAAGTTAATGGAAGGAATCACTGCTAAGAGTTGACTTGAAATAGTAAGTTATTTATCCACTTAATAGATATTTATTGAGTGTTTCCCATAAATAAGGCTGTGTTNGATCATGACCTGAGCTGAAGGCAGAGGCTTTAACCCACTGAGCCACCCAGGCGCCCCACTTAATAGATATTTATTGAGTGTTTCCCATAAATAAGGCTGTGTCGTAATCATGACACAAGATTTCATCGAAATTAAAAACTTTTGCTCTTCAAAGATGTAGTGAACCATATGAAAATACACACTTAACCATACGCAAAGCTACAAATTGGGAGAGAGTATTGGCAGAATGCATATCTGAGGAAGGACTTGTGTAGAAAGTACAAAAAGATCTCTCAATATACAACCATAATGGATGACCCAGTAAAAATGGGCAAACAACTCAGACATTGGAGCAAAGAAGAGAATCCGGGCAGATAAGAACTAGAAAACGTGCTTCTCTTTGTTGGTCATTAGGGACCTGCAAATAAAGCCACAATGTGATACCACTGTGTACCTGGACAGATGACAAACAAAACACAACACGCCTGACAGTATTGGGTGCTAATGCCCCAAGGATGTGGAACAGGGGTTTTCTCCTCTGTTGTTTTTGGGAATGCAGAGGAGCCCAGCTAACACGGAAACCCGTCCTTGAACCTCCTTCCCTGTACTTACCTGCCTGAGAAGCCCCCTCATCATGAACTTCACTGTTAGTCTGAGAGAGTGCATTCTCAACAGAAGCTTCTCTGACCACACATCTGTTAGCTCGCATCATCCATTCCTCTTATTTTTGTGGGTTTGTGTGTTTGCGTGTGTCCAGTTAGTTAGTTGGTTAGTTGGTTGGTTAGTTGGAGTTTTGTTGCTCTCAGGATCAAAGATGGAGTCTTCATGGTCATTGGCATCAAATGAAGCAGGATGCCTTTCAAGGGAAAGCTTGCACAAAGCTGGAACAAATGCTACATGGAGGGAGAAACACAAATGAGTCGGCTTTTTCATAGTCAACAAGAGAGCTTTGGTTTTATTTTGTAATATATTCCTACCAAATCTACAGAAAGAAGGGATGTCCACTGGGTGATTGAATTGTACCTCTGTAAGATTTCTCGCAGTTTACTGTGCCAACATCTCTTCCCATCCTTGCTTTGTGATTCAGCCTTCTTAGAAGTAGAAGCACCTGCTCCTGGGTGAGGCTGGTGGTGTGCAAATGCAGCTTTTTTGCTCCCAGTGAGGTCTGCCAGGCCTCAGTGACAATCCTAGACCCTGGATTAAGAGCTGACAGAAGGATTTTGCCCCAGAATTGAATAAATCAAGCTTTTACTTGCTAAACTAAACTTGTGTTCTTTTCCATATCCCACTCCAGCAAGGACATAGGTTTTGAAGATCACTTGGTCTCCAGTGCTGTGCTGCTTTGGGAACCACATTAGTAGCTTGTGCTCGTGTTGAACTTGGAGGGTGTCAGTGGTCCCAGCCTTCCTGGGGAGTTTAGCGAGGGTTCTGTGTTTTGTGGTTTGCTTCCCTTGGATCAGGACACAAATGTGCCAATCAGCAAATCATTCCTGATGGCAACAGACTAGAAAATAAAAATAATGGGTTCCCCTTGGTACCTAATCAAAAACCCAAGAGGAGCCTTCTTATCAAAAATATTTGACTCAATACTT
Organism: Ailurus styani; assembly: GCA_002007465.1. Classification (NCBI taxonomy): domain Eukaryota; kingdom Metazoa; phylum Chordata; class Mammalia; order Carnivora; family Ailuridae; genus Ailurus; species Ailurus styani. The sequence continues at coordinate 220,078 of LNAC01000327.1, read as the reverse complement.
TGAAACCCATTTATTGACTCTAGAATGCTTTATCACACAACTGAAGTCATATCATCACTCCTTATCACAGATTCTATAAAACCCTGCAAATCTTTTCTCTTGCAATCTGTGAATAATTATTTGGTGATCTGAATCTCAACATATGTAGTCAATTGAACAGTCATCTGGGAAGTTGTGGGGCCCTGGAAAAGTCTGCAATATTCCAACATGAATATTCTATCCAAGTGCCTGAAAGAATTTCAATTATAAGAGCTTTTAATTCCTCCAAATGACCCCTCGTTTTTTGTACCAGATGAATGATTCATCTCTATTTGGGAACATGAATAAATTTAGCAAAGATAAGAGAATATGGTAAATGGGGAGGCGTGTGCTGGATTGCCATAAGGGTAGCTAGCATAGAGAAGGGGACGAGAGAGAGTTCACAGGTTGGGGGGCCCTGAAGGCATGCTCTGCGGTAAACAGCAGGTGTTTGTGATGACCTAGGGCAGTCACAGAGAGTCCCTGAAGTCACAGGGAGAACTGGTGACGCAGCTCATTTTTGAAATGAAAAGAAGTCTTATCTTCATAATCACTAACTGGTCAGCTTAAATTTTCTATGTTGGGAAGGAACTGGAACAAACTGTCAAGGAATCAATTTGCCATCACCTGGAAGAGAACAAGATGGTGGAGAACAGTCAGCTGTGCTTTGTGAGGGACAAATGATGCCAAGTCAGCTTAATTTCCTTCTTTAGCAGAGGGACAGGTCTTTGGACAGGACAGTCGAGGTATTCTGTGTTTGAGAATGAGCTTTCGCTGTGCGAGCAGGAAGCCTGCACAGAGAGGAGGCGGTGTCCGGGGTGGGTGGGTAATTACGGAGGAAGTCGGGAGGCACACAGGGAGGACGTAGCCAGGGGAGGGCTGAGCCCATGTGTGACCCTCTGAAAGGCATCACAGTCTGATCGCATGAAATATACCTCTTTGAATTCCCAAGGATCCGAGTGGACTCAAGTAAGTGGGGTAAGTTACTGGCTTTAATTTAAGTTCTGAAAAAAGTAGCCAAAACAATGAAAAAAGAATTTTCTTTCTAATGTATGAAAAGATACTGGGTTATCTATGTAAGTCTCTAGTTCCAAGTCCTGGTCAATAGACACCAAATAAATTAACTTATAAAATATTAATGAAAGGGTATGTAATGTCATCAGTATGGTTTTATGTCATATTACTGGTATTTTTGGTCATTTGTCTCAGTGTACATTGAATTAGGACCATTTTTGCAAAACACTGAAAAATCTTAATAGTATGAGAGATATACCTACGGACCTTCCAAACACTTCACTTTGTGATCAGAAAAGGACCTTAAGGTTTCAGGGAAGTCCCTAGATGACATTGTCATTTCAACAGTGTCATGGATCTTGTAGTAACTGCATCATTTCTGCTTCAAGCCATGCTTATCTGGAAGTACTTGAAAATCTAATGAAATAAATAATTGGGCCATTTTAAGAAGCTACAGAAAATCCACACAGATGAAACAGAAAATGGAGTCATCTATATTAATTGAAGAAATTAAAAGAAAAATAAACTTGTGGCAAAGGTTTGCACTTGCTAAATTAATATTAAGTTATAAAGCACAAGGGGGCGGGGTAAGGGGGCACTGAATTACCCACTGAGTACTGATGGCATCTAACTCAGTGCCATCCTTCATCAATGAATGTCTGATAGTAGGGCAGCCACGAGATATGTATATGCTGGAGACAGTAATCCCTGGCCTGGAGGCTTATCCTGCAGAAATCATATCGCAGAAGTGTATACTTATTTGTAAGACAGTAAAACTGGGTGAGATCTCATGTACACTTTGAAGGGTATTTATTGGTTGAGTTAATTCCATCAACTCAGTGGGAAATTTTGCAGGCACAACAGTAAACATTATAAAGACTAAAGTAAAATAATCACAGTATTGGGCGCCTGGGTGGCTCAGTGGGTTAATGCCTCTGCTTTCGGCTCAGGTCATGATCTCGGGGTCCTGGGATTGAGGCCCGCATCGGGCTCCCTGCTCAGCGGGGAGCCTGCTTCCCCCCCTTCTCTCTCTGCCTGCCTCTCTGCCTCCTTGTGATCTCTCTCCCTCTGTGAAATAAATACATAAAAATCTTAAAAAAAATAATCACAGTATTAAGGGGGTCCCCATCTAACCGTGAGGTGGTGTGGGATAGCAGAAGCAACAGATGTCAGAGATGATGGGCTTGTTCAAAGACACACACAAAAAGCCCAGAGACGCTTTGCTCATTTGCGAGGTGAAACGCAGCAATCTTCCAGGTAGCAAGTCAGTGTGCACACACGGTCCTTGGAAGAAAGCTCCATGGGAAGTCAAACTCCTGGATGATTTCTTCCTAGGCATGGCATCACAACACGTGGAGCGTACCATGTGGTCTGGTTTTCACAGCAAGAGATTTTGTGAGGCTGCGGTGCTTTCCCTCACCCATGAGAGTGTGCCGCACACCGACCCATCCTCTCCTCCGTTCCTTGCCAGGAGGAACCTGACAGCTTGAAGGGACACAGTTCCTATCTGTTAATTCTTATTGACACGTCCTTTCTTTTGATATGCTAATCCTCTTAATCAGATTATGCTCAATTGAGTTCTGCTGAGGGCTGCTTTCTTCTTAGGGTGACTGTGTATCACTGCCAGTCTGGTTCAGGATGTGGGGTTTTTTGGCAGGACGTGAGTTTGTGTAGTTCTTGCTTCTCCAGCATGTTTTAGAGTGTCGACATTTGGAGACGAAAGCATGTGCTTGAGTCTCAGCTTTACCACATACGGTGGTTCAGCTATGCCTCCCTGACACTGTGGAGATCAAATACGAGTGTGCATTTGAAAGAGCTTTGCAAACTGTAAAGGGCTGTGAGACTTATGTTGTTTTAACCCCTGGATTCTGTGCTTATATCATCTGAGAAGGCATGGAGGTTTGATGCATTACCATTAACACAGTATTACTCCGCTCCATCCCCAGAATGTACTTAGCAGAGCCCCCCTGAGGGGGTAATGCATTCTCATGGCCACATGGAGCCATCCGTTAACTAAAATCCCCTCCTCTCTGCCGCCCCCCCCAGGCCACCGCCATGTTTTCCACCCTCCGCTTAGCTGGCAGTGTCCCAGGGTGTCTGGGAGTAGATGGATCAGAGCCTAAAGAATAGGATCTTAAGGATGGAATTAATAAGGCAAGTGTGTCTTTTCACTCACGAGGTATTAAGCCACCATAGCACTAGTTTTAACAAAGTGGATGTTTCATTTTATTCTATCCTGTCTCCCTTCAAGGAGCAAGCTGCCGGGTACCTCCCCCTGCCCCCGTCGTCCAAGGATCATGCTACACAGCAGCCCCCTTCACCTCTGGAAACACTGGACCAAGTGATTCTGTGTGGCTACATGATGAAGGCACTTCTTTTATGGCTATGAGGAATGACAGATCTTCAACCAGATATGGATTTAGGAGTATAGGCTACTATTTTTAACTTAATTTTTGGTGGCACAATTGGGAAATGAGATAGAAAGCTAAGATACAGTGACAGCTTTCTCAGGGGCACCCAGGCTACTCACTGGTTGGGTTACATCATGACCCCCCCCCAACACACACACACAAGATATCGGGTCCTGTGAATGTTCCCTCACATGGCAACAGGGACTTTGCACACGTGGCTGCAGATCTTGATAGGGAGAGATTCACTGGGGGAAACTGGCGGGTCCTCCAGTCATCACAGGAGACTCTATGCAGAAGGAGGTGGTGGTCTGGTGGTCCAAGATGCTGCTTGCAGATCTGGAGATAGAGGAAGGGTCCCAAAGGCAAGGGATGCTGGGGGAAGGGGCAAACAGATGTCACCAGAGCCTCGGGAGGGCTGGCAGCCCTGCCAGCCCAGGACTCCCGCCTAGAGAAACTGACTTCAGAGTTGTGACCTCTGAGCTCTTAGGGGGAACATCTGGTGGTTTGAGCCCTTGGTGGTAATATGTTGCAGGCGCCCTGGGGGAGCACACTCACTGCTTCCTGCTCTGGCTGTTTCTCCCTGTGTTGGCTGCCTGGGGGCCCTACTCTCCCTCCTCTGGTTGGCCACGGATGCCACCACAAACTCCAACTCTGCAACCAGTTGCCCCTCTCCCCCATCCTCTGCACAGCCCTTCCTTGTCTGTCCTGCCTCAAGGCTCACGTCAGAGTCCTTCAGTAGATGAACCGAAGGGAAGAGGGAGAGCAAAGTCTCATAAATTCAATTTCTAATGTACTTCTTTTTCTTAGTAGTTGAATAACAGCTCCAAGAAATATATCTATATCATTTTTATGACTAATTAAGAAAGATCATCACAGGGGTGCCTGGGTGGCTCAGTCATTGGGCGTCTACCTTTGGCTCAGGTCATGATCCCTGGGTCCTGGGATCGAGCCCCTCATTGGGCTCCCTGCTCATCAGGCTCCCTGCTCAGCGGGAAGCCTGCTTCTCCCTCTCCCACTCTCCCTGCTGGTGTTCCCTCTCTTGCTGTGCCTTTTGCCATCAAATAAATACATAAAATCTTAAAAAAAAAAAAAAAGAAAGAAAGAAAAAGAAAGATCATCACAATAAATTTAACATCAGAAGTCATTTTTTAAAAATTATAAAGTATCTCTATATTTTTCAAATTTGAAAAAGACTTGTCCAGAGGAATGGTGGATTCCCATTGGCCTTTACTCCCTGTGGTACCTTGAGGGTGTTCTGTGGTCTGAATGTGTCCCCTCAAAATTTCTATGTTGAAACCAAACCGCCAAGGTGATGGTGGTAGGCGTTGGGACCCCCATGTTAGGATGAGTGTCCTCATTAAAGAGACCTCAGGAAAATACAATTAAATTAAATTAAAATAAGAAGAGACCCCAGGGAGCCCTCTTGACCCTCCCACAGTGTGAAGACACAGCCACAGGATGTGTCCCCGAGCCAGGAAGCAGGCTGGCACCGGATATGGATCTTCCAGAAACTGGACCTTGGACGTCCAGCCTCCAGAGCTGTGACACAAAGCCAATGTCTGGTGTTTGTGAGCTCCCGGTTCATGGTATTTGTCACAGCAGCCTGAACAGACCAAGACGATGTATTTCCTAAGCTTGAGAACCAAACATCGAAGATTGATTTATTGGACCAAGGGTGGAGCCAAAATGCCAATGTGAGCTTTTGGTAGGTGTGTGTGTGCAGGGCATTTCGTATTTATGTCAACATTTTAAAAGATGCCTTCAAGGTGGAGGTGGCTGAGAATGGGGAGGGGCAGCAGGAGGAGAAGGGAAAGAGTCAGGAATAAGAAGGGCCACACAGAACTTCTGCTCCGCAGGGCAGTGGCAAATCCTGCTGTGACATGGCGCTCTCCCCCTTCCATGTGTCCCTTGAATTTAACATGCAGCACGGCACAAGGCTGGTCCCGAGTCTCAGAGACGGAGATTTAATTTGGAAATAATGAGCAAACTCTCTCACACCCTGCCAATATTTCCTTCCGAGGGAAGCGCTTCCTCCTGAGGGGCTCTTGATGGCAAACGTGCGAGAACGGGAAACAGAGTCAGTCACCCTCAGAATAAGGAAAGGCAATCGTCTCCGTGCCCGCAGGGATGATGGATGCCTCTAGGTGTTCTAGGAGACACTCTATTACCCATCAGCCTGTGCAGCCCAATCGGTAGACACCAGAACCCCTCCAGGGAAGAAAAGTAACTACTGAATGGACGAAGCCAGAATTGGTACTGATGTCTTATATTTGATCTCGCCTCCTGAATTACATCGCAAGCAGATAATCAGGGATGTATTTTCCTATCTCTGATGTGAGCCCACGGAGGCAATCTACAATGCGGTCGCCAAAGCTTTGAAGTATTGAGCAAGGCCTCTAACAGGGAGCCTGCAGGTTGGGGAGGTTTGTGCTGTTCCCAGCGGCTGACCACAGCCTGGAACAGCATCCCCAACATCACAACACCATGGCTCAGCTTAGCTGGAACACTAAGTGATCCCAGGATCTCATGGGGAAATTTCAATAGGATAATATAATTTATCAGGATGTCCTGTAACATTGTTCTTCAGCAAAGTGTATCGAGCTGGACCATGTATACATCCTGGCTTTTAATGGGTCTCACGCAATTTGGAAAATGATTTTTCAAGTGAATTTGATGCAATCTTAATCAAAGAGGAACTTTGGGGGTGCCTGGGTGGCTCTGTGCATGAAGCTTCCTGCTCTTTTTTTCCCCGCTCAGGTCATGATCTCAGGGTTGTGAAATCGAGCCCCGCTGAGCATGGAGACTGCTTGAGATTCTCTCCCTCCCTCCACTCCTCCTTCCCCTGCCATGCTCTCTCTCTCACTGTCTCTAAAATAAGTAAATGATTCTTAAAAAACAAGTAATCCCAAATCTGTGTAGTATTGGATGTATTGACCTTGAACATCTTGCAATTTAATTAAGCAGACAGAAATACTAAAAATTAAATATTTCAAGAGTTGCCAAAAATAATGTTTGGTTGACTCTCCAGCGGCTGGGTAACCCAGCGCCATCAGAGAGCTTATTGCCGAGAGCATGCTATTTTTACTTTTACTTAATTCTGTATGACTTTCTCAGTTCTCCATCCTCCACATCAGCCACACAGCCTGCTGTTTACAGTCGCCATGGGCAACAATTTGGAAGAAGCCTCAGAAGGCAGTACGACCCCTTCTTTAGTGCAAAAGGAAGATGAGGCAGTGATGCCACGGGGACCGTGGGCTGACTTTGCAAGGTATCACAGAGCTTTGTCTGGGCCAGACCATGCCAACCTCACGCTCTGAGTGATGACTTCACTTCATTCCAAATCAGGATTGTCTTCCCCACTCTGTGAGGGAAGATCACAGCAGAGACATGCCTACGAAGGCAGAAGGGCTTGTGAATCCTAAGAAGCCCGGGACAGGTGCCACAGTTCATCACTGCCTCCCCTGGAGCCCTTAGCAAATTACTTAGTCTTTGGAGTCCCAGTGCATCTGACTGCACACGGAAGATAATAATGCTTATCCTGCTGGCTGTCTTGGGGGCTACCATACAGGGATTCGATGGGTCTGTCGTGGGCCCACTGGGGAGCAGTCAGCACTGTCTTCCTCCAACCATTTGAAAGATGATCCTGAAAAAAAACGCTCCTCATGAGGAGTAATACTAAAGCATTTGATACCAAAATAATACTAAAGGACATCTCCTAATGTATAAAAAGAGGGGAATTGGGTACATGGAAGACCACACCATGAGACCCCACAGTGAACGCCAGAGAAGCTATCATGGGGTTTCTAAATATTTGCAAAAATATTTCAATCTATTTTTACTTTATTTATTTGCAGGGCAGGATGTCTATATATCAATTTATGCTTCTAGAAAATGAAAAGACCTTTTAAAATTAGCATCTGAAACAAACAAAAGTACATGACGAAAAATGGTAAGATTTTGGTGAAGGATCACTCAAACTGAAACACCAGGAAGGGGCATATTCGTTTCATGTCGTTTTGTTGATTAAACTGTTCCCATTTTGGAGTAGAGAACTATTTTACCAGGCCCTAAAATCCAACCATCTCTTTATGTTCCCCTAGGGCGCACTTTCTATAATATTAACCCGCCGATCAGTACTTAGAGTGGAATTTTTGATATGAGAGATGGCCATTTACCAGACTAGCACCAAATGAACTCAGATTACAGGCTATAATGCCTTTTAAATGAAATTGCAGTGTAAGCCACAAAATTTGTAGCATTCACGGTTATGAGGAGAAAATAAATTGTTAGCTTGTGCAAAGACTGGCAATTTGACACAATGCAAATATTTTTTGAATGCTTTTAGCCCCTGCCTATAATATTTCTAACCTGTTTCCTTATGGTGAGTGTAAACAGGAAACTTAATGAGGCTGAACTAGGAGCCGCGGACTGACGGGCAATCACGAGCAAGACGCTCACACTTAACGCCAATTAAGGATAATGAACATTTATCCACAGTAGAAAAAGAAAAGCATCTTCTCTGAATGTCAAGAAATCTGACAAGCTCTTTCAAATTGAAAAATCAGGGGCATAAATCGCACTGAAAGCCATGCCTCTCGGGTTCTTGGTTCAGCTTTTGGACGATTATCTGTGGAGAGCTTGATTACAATTATTATTTACTCGAGGTTCAAAAGTCCTCCATGTGAGGGTAACCATTCTAGGCATGACACCCGATCTTCTGGGAGAGTGTATGCACTTTAGCCATTCCCAGAAGGAGAGCAAATTGTAAAATTGAGAAAATGCCATTCGGGTCCAGCATTACTGTTTTAGTTAAGACAGAAGAAAAGGGAAACAGATTTATCTGGTGACTTAGCATCTAGAATTAGAGAGAATAAGACACGAAAATGTAACCCTAAAAAAACACCTCAGTCCGGAATGTTTTCCCAAAAACTGGATTCTTTGCATGAGGCAATGTCTGCTTTTTTGCCTTTGCATTTCAAATTCACAATAAAATTCAAGTATTTCACAATGATATCAAATTTTTAAGGACAATGGTCACTGAATTCATACTATGTTTTTGTATTTTTTAATACACTTTATTTTTAGAGCACTTGTAGGTTCACAACAAAATCGAATGGAAAGTACAGAGCGTTTCTAAATACCTCCTATACCCACACGTGCATAGCCTCCCCATTATCAATATCCTGTGCCTCAGTGGAATATTTCTTACAATGAGGAACCTACTTAACATACCATCATCAACCAAAGTCTATACTTGCCATTATAGTAGACTTCTGGTGTTGTACATTCTATATGTTTGGACAAACATATAATGACATGTTTCTACCTTTATAGTGTCACACACAGTCATTCACTGCCCTTAAAAATCCCTATGCTGACCCATTCCTCTCCCCTCCTTCCAACCCTTGGTAACTGCTGATCATTTTCTGTCTCTATAGTTTTGCCTTCTCTAGAATGTCAGAATTGGAATCCTACAGTGTGGAGACATTTCAGATTGGCGTCTTTCACTGAGTAATATGCATTTAAGGTTACTCCATGTCTCTCCATGGCTTCAGTACTCATTTCTTTTTAGTGTTGAATGACTTTCTATTGTCTGGGTGAACCACAGTTTATCCATCCGCCTACTAGAGGACATCCTGGTTACTTCCCAGTTTTGGAAATCATGAATGAAATTGCTATACGCATCTGCATGCAGGTTTTTGTGTGAGTGAAGTTTTCAACTTCTTTATATGAATACCAAGGAGCATGATTCCTGGATCTTATAGTAAAAGAATGTTTAGTTTGCAAGAAACCACAAACTTGTCTCACAAAGTGCCTGTACCAATTTGGATTCCCACCAGCAATGACTGAGAGCTTCTACTGCCTTATATCCTCATGAGCATTCAGTATTTTCAGCATTCTGGGTGTTGACCATTCTAATGGGTGTGTAGGAGAATCTTACTGTTGTTTTAATTTGCTTTTTCTTGATGATTTATGATGTGACTCTCAATGTTGGTTTAACTTGGTTTTCCTATGCTTATTTTCCATCTGAGTATCCTCTTTGGTGAGGTGTCTGTTCAGATTTGTTGCCCATTTTTAAATCAGGTTGCTCATTTTCTTATTGCTGGATTTTAAGGGTTCTTTGTATATTTTATCAGATGTGTCTTTTCCAAAAATTTTCTCCCATTCTGCGGCTTATCTCCTTATGTTCTTGGCAGTGTCTTTTGCAGAGTAGAAGATTTTAATTTTATGTATTTTCTCATGGATCATCTCTTTAGCATTGTATCAAAAAAGTCATACCCAAACCCAAAGTTTTTTTTCCTACATCATCTTCTAGGGGTTTTAAATTTAGGTTTATGATCTGTTTTGATTTAATTTTTTGTGAAGGTTGTAGGGTCTGTGTCTAAATTAATTTTTTTTGCATGTGGAGATCCAGTTGTTCCAGCACCATTTGTGGAAAAGACTGTCTTTCTCTGTTGCCTTTGCTCCTTGGTCAAAGATTAGTTTACTCTATTTGTGGGTCTACAGAGTTCCATTGATCTGTTTCTTTTTCATAGCACCATAGGGTGCTATGTAAATGGTATTGTATTTCTTATTTTAAATTCCATTTGTTCATTGCCATATAAGAAAGTGATTGACATGTATATGAACCCTTTGTTCTGCATCCTTGCTATAATATCTCATTAGTTCCAGAAAGCTTTTTTTCTCCACTTTGGTCATTTTCTTCAGATCTTATTAACTTTCTGCAAATGTATTTCACCAGCCTATGACACTCTTTAGAATAACAAAGATATTTGAATAAAAAGGATTATGGAATTTTCACCAAGAGGTAAAATGACCATTCCAAGTTCAAGTTAATGACATTTCATTAAGTGTATCACAGTAGGTGTTTTCCTAGTTCCCTGGATGCTGAAAGACCCCACAATTGAATTCTTTGTGTCACTGCCAGCAATTCTTTATAAGCAGAGTAATCATCCCTACTGCTCATTCAGATGGTCATGCACTCAGCATGAGGCATGTTAGCATCACAGCATGTCTGGAGATCTCCCCCATGGTGGGACTTAAGTCAGCTGATGCTATCATCTCTGTCTTCACATTCACACTGTGAAATAGTTCTCTCGAGGTTCACTTCTTGTAACTTGCACCACAATCTTTTCTTTAAAAAAAAAGGAAAACTGAACTTCACCAAAAATTGGACTTTGACATCTACAACCTAGTCAGATTCATGGGTGTAGGCTTTGTGAGGTCACACAGGGCCCCTCGTCCAGAATAGCCTGACCTTAGTTTATGTTCTGTTGGCACAGTCTAAAAATTGTTAATATGTCTCAAGCAAGGGACCCTGCATTTTCATCTCGCACTGGGGATCAGAAATCATGTAGCCAGTCCTGCATAAATTCAGTCATTGACAAACACCTAGGGTTGTTGGAGGGCTCCTTAAAAAAAAAAAATCAAAAAGTCTCAGATTTTTCATGAACTATTTTGCCTAACCTGGAGCTTTATTCTGGGTTATTCAAAATTCCAAAAGAAATGAAGCAAATATAACTTGTATTCCAAATTCTCTGAAATACAGCTAGAGATCTTTTGATTAAAATAAGAATATATACCCAGCTTTAAATCATCTGTTAATAATTAACCAAGATTGTTTTACTTTTAAATTTTATTTGTTGTTGCATTTTCAAGCAAATTTAAAGTGGTTTCAAAACAATATAAAGACATTAGGATGAAGGGACATAGAATAAAAAAGGAGGTGAGTTCGTAGAAATTTGTGCTATAAAATCTGACATGATTGCTACAGCAGGCCTGCAAGAGGTCTGAAGACGTCCAAATGTCCAAGGAGTGGAAAGAAATGGATCAATTTTCTATTTCAAAATGCCCCAGGTCCACAAAGTCAGCCCCTGGAATGTGAAATGCATGGAGTCACAAGATGGATATTCTGTGAAGAAGAGGGCTTTCATCTGTTTTGTGTAGGACGAGGTCCCCCATCCTATACAGTTTCTGCCACCACCAGGATCCAACAAAGACATGCTGAAACGGTGAATGTCTGTGAGACAAGAGGGACACATTGCTCAGAGGAAGCACAGGGTCATAGCTGTCCCTGGCCCTCCACTGTGAAACACAATTTTCCTTTGTAGTAACATCGTGGACACAACTTCCTGAAACAAAATCCCCACAATAAATGTAGTGGTCACACGGATGCGATAGCTGCATGAAGTTCTGCATTTAAGTTTCATGATGGATGACAAGACCAAAATACAATTCAGTGAGAGGGATTTTATGACCCCAAATGACATCATCTATATTTTTCTAATCTTTGAGGACCTGCGAAAAGCATGGACCATCTCCCCAGAGAAGGGCAATTCAATATACCCAAAATTTATAGAGCATTTCAGTGGACCACTGTTTTGGCTTAAAGCAGAAACCTGAATCTGATTACCATCCAGTAATGTGTGCTCCAAATGACCAGCACCTAATCTAGAAAAATAGATTTCAAGTATTTTAAGAAATTCCTCATAAATGTCATTTCCCACAACCTAGATTCTGATAAGTATGGTGCAGTGTGGATGTGAATATCACATTTTCTAGCAGGATCACTGTGTGTAGATAACTCAGGCTTTTGATTAAGAACACTATTTGACACTGATAATTTTATCACATACATTTTTTTCCTAAACAAAATTGTAAATTCTAAATAGCAAAATTCTTTCAAGTCAAGATTTTTCATATTCAATATATACATGAATACCATATATAAATATATACACAAATAAATTTATATAAAATATATGAATATATATACTCATCAGTGTAAAAGTCTCTGAATTCAGTAGTAATTGGAGTAAAAATACTATCTCTGCAATTAAAAGAAGAAAAAAAAAATCCTACCAGATGATAAAGTTATAACCAATATTTTTCAGAAGAGTTTGTGTGATGAGCTCAAATCCAGAGGTTGGTACCCAGTCTCCTCTGTCCTGGATCTAAATTTGTAAAGAAGTGCTAGGAGGTACTTCCAAATAGATGTTAAGACCCTTACAATAGTACTCGTTCTAAACACTCTTCATGATCTCTTTTCCTTGCTGCAGTTCTGCATTATTTCTCATCAAAAGTATCATACATGTAAACATTAAAACAAGTTAGACTTTATGACTCAAGAAAGATCGGATTATTTTAACCAGTAACCTCTGCTTTTTATAATTAGTATTTTTCTAACATGCTAATTTTAATTTAATTTAATTTAAACTGAAAATATGATTCCTCTGTAAGAGCTCCAATGAAGAATTGTATTTTCTACTTTATAGCTAGTGTAAAAAGTTTGAAATGGATTACATTTATAATGTCTTCAATTTCTAAAATGATATTAAGCCATTTTACCGGGTCAGAAAAGTGATTTGGCCCTCCACTTTTCCTTAGCCTCAATCATGAAAAATAGGGATTCTGATATATTCAATTCTCATCCCTACCAGCATTATTCTGCTCGACTGTGGTGAAAATATCTTATTCCAGCAGAATACCGTGGGTTTTGCCAGTGGGTTCCAATAAGTCAAGGCATTCATGGCAATGGATAAGTAACTCTAAGTGTAGCAATTGGATTTAAGTCACCCTAAGTATGACTAAATCCTACAGCCTTGTTCATGTCATTGTTAAGTAACTGTCAGCTTTGTCCAGGAAGGAAAAGGAGAGATTCATCCACTGGGTAGTAATAAGAGTTGCCTATTAGTGTTATGTATTCCATAGTGACTTGAAAGTTTTGGTTTGTTCTTCTTAATACTCAACATGGTCCAGATCACATTGATGAGCAATAAAAATCAACTAACTTGGAGTTCAGATGTCAAAGTGACAGTAGACTCCTGATGACTATTTTTGAGTCTGGATACAAATATATATTACTTAATAAAACAAGCTTTATATGACAAGAACCCTGGATTTGGAGTCAGAATATCTATGTTCAAGACCCACTTCTGACACTATCTATTCATCAACAACTGATTTAGCTTTCCTGAACTTACTTCTCATTAGTAATGGAGGTAATAGTTTCAGCCTTGAAGAGTGTTTGTGAGACCCAACTGAGATCATTTATATCCATGCAAAGGAAAGTTATTTTTATCATAAGCAGCAAGAATCTCAGAAGAAAAGAAAATATTTCTCATTTCAGATCTCTATAAGTAAAGGAAACAGGGCATCTTTCACTCAAGTTGCAAATAAAGGTCCTGTTTTGACTTGACTTATGGCAACTCATTAAATTTACTTATCAATTCTTTTTGTTGTTGTTGGCGTACAGTTGATAAACAATGTTATATTAGTTTCAGGTGTAAAATGTAGTGATTTGACAATTTTATACATTATGCTATACTCACCACAGTAAGGGTAGTTACCATCTGCCAACTTCTATTTTTTTTTTAAGATTTTATTTATTTATTTGACAGAGAGAGATTACAAGTAGGCAGAGAGGCAGGCAGAGAGAGGAGGAAGCAGGCTCCCTGCAGAGCAGAGAGCCTGATGTGGGGCTTGATCCCAGGACCCTGAGATCATGACCTGAGCCAAAGGCAGAGGCTTAACCTACTGAGCCACCCAGGCACCCCCATCTGTCAACTTCTAAAACTCAAACATACTTCTACAAATCACTCTAGAAAATTAAGAAAAAAGTATGTAATACCAAGTAAATCTATAGATTCAAAGTGATCCTAGTCAGAATCGCAGCATGTTTATTGTAAACATTGACAAGCTTGTTCTAAAATTTATGTGGAAATGGGACATGCCATAATTTCCTATGGCAGTCTTGAAAAAGAACAAAACTGGAAAAGTGTAAACAGCTGGGTTTTAAGATTTATTTTAAAGCTATAATAACCAAATCTGTATGATAATGTACAAGTTTGACTGCTTGGTAAGTAGTCACTGACAAAATATAACTTTCAGAAGCAGACTTACAGTCATGTGATTTATGTCAGAGTGATCATTGTAAGGAAATGGATAGAATATAGACTTTTCCAAAAAAGGTACAGGTACATATGAGAAAAAAAAATCCTAAGGAGAATTAACGCCTTACATAAAATATTCAATACCAAATGGAGTGTATCTCCAAATGAGAATGGTAATACAATAATGTTTTTGGAATAATAAAAAACTATGTGTTTCAATTCTTTAATATATTCTCAACTAATAGACTTCAATACAAGATTTCATCTGTTTTCAAACATAAACTTAACTCCTATTGTCTCAAAAATTCAGAAATAGGAGCTACTTGCCATGGGCAGAGGGATGACTAAGTTGTATCCATTCCTAGTCCCTTTTACTGAACCCTCCCCATCCTAAAGAATTTTCATCTTGTAAATGTTTGCTTATATTTAGAACAATCTGTATATTCTTTTTTTTTTTTAAGATTTTATTTATTTGACAGAAAGGGAGAGAGAGCACAAGTAAGCAGAGCTGCAGGCAGAGGCAGAGGGAGAAGCAGACTCTCTGCTGAGCAGGGAGCCTGATGTGGGGCTCGATCCCAGGCCCCTTGGATCATGACCTGAGCCGAAGGCAGCCGCTTAACTAACTGAAACACCCAGGTGCCCCAAACAAGCTGTATATCCTAGAAAATGGTGGCCCTTAGGAATAATTTCTCAGAATGTGTATCACAGATTCAGCTGTATGTTACAAAAAACCCAAAGCACTAGGATTTTATCTCATGTAGAGAAGTCAGAAGACCAGCCATGGATAAATGACAATCCAGGGACATCCTAACCATTCCTCTAGGGCTCCTCTTTGTTGTGTCTGGTGTTAGCTCATCGTCCTTGTGAACCATGATGACTGAATAGATCTCCAGCGACTGTATTCTCTTCTAGGTAGCAGGATGCTAGAGGGGCAGAGAAGGGTGAGCACAGGGCACTCCCTGATCATGCCAACACCTGCTCTGGGGAATGCAGAAGGTGGGTGAAGAGGCACGTGTTGTGGGAGAATAGAGGGAGCTCGCTGAGCATGGAGCATGGTGTCTAGAAAGCCAGCGGACAGAATGGCTGCAAGGACATGTTTGCACATCAAAACCAGGACTAGGGGTTGGTACTGGATTTGGCTCACTAGTGTCCCTGAGAAGAGCACCTTTGTGACCACGATTTGGGTAAAACCCTGATGTCAGTGGACTTCATAGAAAACAGAGAAATTGGAGATTAGATGTAGAGGGAACTCTTTCAAAGGTATTGCTCTAAGAGAAGACGTGAAGCTGAGTGGTAGCTGGAGGGAAGGTGGAGTTGAGAATTTTCTTGTGTGTCTGTCTTTCCCTCATGGGAGGACGGAGAGTGTGCCCATGCCCTGATGAGCAGGACCGGAGTTGTGGGTGTGTGGGGAGCCCCCTCCCCCTCAAGTTAGTGCTCTGTGGATGCCATCTTGAATTCTTAAGAACTCCTCTTTGAGCTTGGTTTAGAATGTAAAGTCCAGTGGATGAGAAGCATGCTTGGGGCTGAGGAGACAGGCGCTCTGTGCTTGTCTGAAGAGCTCCCTGTCCTCCCCATCGGCACGCAGCCCTTAGGATATCCCAGTGGGGTGAGCGGTGGGTGCCTGGAAGCTCTGCAAGACCTGCAGGGAGAGAAGACGCAAGTGGGCTGCGGTCAGTTCAGCCAGTCCCCAAGGCCACATTTCTCTTTAGGACAGAGCTGGCCCTGGATGCAGGAGGAAGGTGACTCGTTCTTAAACACAAACAACCCAGGAGCCAGGCTTTTCTTTTTTCCTCCTGGAACTTGCCTGCATTAGCCAACCTAATAAGCTGCCGAAGATGCCAGTGACAGAAATGGAGGAGTGGGGCAGCCCTCCTTGCTTGTCTAGCCTGCCTTTCCTACTCATCAGCGAGACCGAAGTAGAGAAGGTGTTGGTACCAAGGACATGTCAGGAAGTGAAATAAAAACAATGGCGTTCCTCTGTGCCATGTTCCCACCATGCCACTAAGAATGGAAAATGGAATGCACACACTTGCTGTGAAATTCAGGTTTTTAACCATGTGGTGCGTAATCTGATAGAAGGTGAAACACTTGGGTCCCGTCCATAGGTGCCAAAATCATGAGGAGGCTGAAAGTCATTTCCAATTTCCTAGCAGATAGCAATGTAAATGCATTTGAAAGAGAACACTGGGTTTTTTAGGATACCCTTGGCAGCACCGTTGGATGATGCATCAGGTAAACATTAATGAAATGAGGATTTTAAAAAACCTGTGTTTCATGAATTGTTAAACCAGTGACCATCTCAAGCCTTTTTCATAAATGATGTCTCTCTTGTCAATTGTTTCATGGAAGAATTCCTAAGAGAATTTTGACAATGTTCCCAGTAGTACCCAGACAAGAAGAAGGGGTCTGGTGAATCCNGGAAGAATTCCTAAGAGAATTTTGACAATGTTCCCAGTAGTACCCAGACAAGAAGAAGGGGTTGGTCTGGTGAATCCTTTTTTTTTTTTTTTGCCCCAGGGGTACAGGTCTGTGAATCATCAGGCTTATACCTTTCACAGCACTCACCATAGCACAAACCCTCCCTAATGTCCATCACCCATCCACCCTATCCCTACCCTCCCACCCCCAGTAACCCTCAGTTTGCAGAAACAGTACTTTTATCAGAACAAGATGGAAACAGAACTTGGAAAACAACCCTTGTCGNTATCCCTACCCTCCCACCCCCAGTAACCCTCAGTTTGCAGAAACAGTACTTTTATCAGAACATTAACAAGATGGAAACAGAACTTGGAAAACAACCCTTGTCATTTTCCTTAGTGTCAGTGCTTGTTCACCAATACAACCCCAGACCTGCATTGCCATTCCCAATTCCTGGACAGAAGTAGATGCAGATCCCAGATCCGGGTCACCTGCTGCTGCACCCCGTGAGGACACCCAGACCAGAGCTCCCACCTCCCAGACCCCTTCAATGCTATCCTACAGGAGGCTCTGCCCCAAATCCCCCCTACTGAGACCTTCTTGAATTCCTACAGGGTCCTTTTCACTTGACTGAAGCTGGGTAAATTAACCCTTTCTTTTGACTGCAGGTGTGTTTTTGGCCATGTCTGGTGGGTAAACTTCAAAACTAATGCTTAAAATCTCAACCTGAAATGCCATGAAAATGGGTAAAAGCTCAACTCAAGCTCATGTAATAAATAAAGTGGAATTTTGATTTTGATGCCTTCCTGCTTTCATTTTCATTAATAAGTTGGATTTTAAAAAAGGCAATTTCACCTTTCTTAAAACTTATGAAAGTTGGGGGCATCTGTGTGGCTCAGTTGATGAACCCTTGGCCCAGGATCCTGGGATAGAGCCCCTCATAGGGCTTCCTGCTCAGCAGCGAGTCTGCTTCTCCCTCTCCCTCTGCTCCCCCCCCCCACTCCTGAGTGCCTGCCTCTCTCTCTCTCTCTCAAAAAAAAAAAAAAATCTTTCAAAAAAACTTACGAAAGTTGAATTGGGCGGGGAAAAATTGAGTTTTTATTTATATCAGGTAGAAATTTGCTAAGATTTGTTTTCACTGAATTTTGTTTTGGATTCATTTCTTTAGCACCTCACCCATGTAAGTCCTAAGTACATGTGGACTACTCCTGGCATGACTATTTGACTCGGAATCTCATTTATTTGAGTTTTACAGACGAGAATTATGGTATATATATATATATATATATATATATATATATATATATATNATATACCATATCCTATATATAGGATATGTATGGCATTGGATGTGTATGGCATCACATCCCTCTGGAATAACGAGTGGTGATTCATACTGTTTGGAGAATAAAATCACAGCAAATCTTTTCTAGACCTTCTATTGGAAGCACTGGCGCGGTGTCGTCAATTTCACTGTTGCCTTTGAAACACGTTTGCCCCTAAGTGTTTCTCCTGGTCCTGATTCTTAATTGTTGTTATTTTGCAGTGTAAAATATTGATGACATTGGTCAAAAAGATTGACAGTGGCATGAATTGTTATTAACCAGACTGTTGGTTGCAACTTACATTTCAATACCACTCAGAGGAAGCACAAGCCCTGGGGGAACCTCTTTCTCATTCTCTTCCAAATAGGCAGAAATTAACCCTTTCATAAATTTCTTTGCAATTTCCTTTTCTTCTCCTTTTCCTTTGAGCAATTAAAGTGCCACTTATTGATTTCTACCATGAAACATAAAAGAACTCATTATTTATCAAGTTGGAGGTTGGAGAGCATCCTGCAAACTCAAAATAACCAACAAGGATTCAACAGTCCTTCAAGGACCAAAGGCAGGAACAAAGTATCACCTGGAGAGAGAAAACCTCTAGGAATGTGAAGGTTGACCTTGAGAAGACATGAAAGGCAGAGGAGCAGAAAGAAAGATTACACAGAGCAGAGATAAGAGTGGCTCCCTCTCCACACTTCCAGGAGACATACACACACAGACACACACTTAGGGCAGGAAAATTAATCATGTAGGCTAAACCTTTAGGGAATCATTCATCTATCTGTGTCTTTGTGCAGCTGATGAAATCTGACTGCTAAAGTTTCTTCTGAATGGTCTTGTTGTCTGTAGCTAATACAAAAAGTTTATCCATATGGCACAGAATAGTATGAATTACTTTCACTTCTGTGCGATGATTATTGTCAGTGTTGCTTGTGATCAATACAGTGGACTGAAGAGCAGCTGTGGACTGAGAAATAAACCCACCACCCAACCCTCCTGCTTCCTTCCCAGACCCAGCCTCACTCCCAGAAAACACGAGACTCGGGATCTTCCCAAAGGACTGTATCTCCACGCATCTCAGTCCAATCAGTCACCACCCGGGGTGGTTGTGAAAGCCCACTTCTCACCGACTGTGGAATCACCGAGTTTGGATGCAGTTGTATCTGTCACCATCTGAGCTGTGAAAGTAAAATCACCCCAAAGTGTGTGAACAAGGCAGATTCCAGACAGAATCAAAGCCCTCCTGAGGGGGGCAATGAGCAGGTGAGGCCAGGGACTTGCCCATCTCTCACGAGTTCTCAGAATGATCATAGTGGAGAAAGCCCATCTTGACTTTGAGACGGCCCCCACTCCATTTCTGACCCCTTCCTCAGTAATTAGTCATATCATATTCAGAAACACCTCATTTCTTTCTTTCTTTTTTTTTTAAAGATTTTATTTATTTATTCACAGAGGGAGAGAGATCACAAGCAGGCAGAGGCAGACAGAGAGAGAGGGGGAAGCAGGCTCCCTGCTGAGCAGGGAGCCTGATGCGGGCCTCGATCCCAGGACCCTGAGATCATGACCTGAGCCGAAAGCAGAGGCTTTAACCCACTGAGCCACCCAGGCGCCCAGAAACAGCTCATTTCTAATTCTGATCTTTAAGAAAAACCAGAATATCAAACGATACAGAGAGTACGTTCTGAAACCCATACTCTGGCTCGTGTCTCCACGACTGACCGAGCCACTGGAGGCGGTCTCTGGGAGGCTTCTCACGTGGCTTACCACCTGCACCCTCGTGCTTATTTTGTAATTCAATGCTATTCATAGGCTTCTTTCTCCAGTTGATGAAAATGCAGTTTGCCCACACCTCTCTCTTGTCTTCCCCGATCTCTTGCATTCCTCACGACAGAACTATATAATTACTTTCGGTTGTCCATATTTCATCTGTTCATAATTTATCATATATTCTTCAACCTCCACATCTTCTTTCACAAACTTCACACAACAGTTCTGATTCCTAACTTAGTACGATGAGGCTATTATCACTTTCAACTATCTGCTGATTTTTCTTTGACTTTCACAAAGTCACTTTCATCTGTATTATTTTTATAATAAAAAAGAAATTGCATGCTTTATCTATAATTAATTTCAAAAGAAGAAATCAACAGACAGCATTGATACTATTAGCACAGCACGAGGTTTGGTTGATAATCGAGCTTCCAAGCCCGCCATCTGGGTGTGGCCCAAGAGAAACTTCGAATACACTCTTCTGCTTGAGCCGCAGTGAGGGCTCAAATCCTGCCTAAGTGTAGTTTGCTCCATATGTGAACCATAACTCTTTAGAAAAATTATTGTTCTTGGGCTTTCTGGTCCATCCTATTATCTATATCTGATTACCTATATCTCATAATCATACACCAATTACCTTCACTTAAACCTAATATGTTTTTACTCAATGTGTAAAAGTAAATAAAAACAAGCAAAAACATAAAAGAGTGACGCCGGCCGTATTCATTCTATCACTACGATTCTATTCTACATTTTCACCTGAACTCTGTTGGCTTTGTCTCCTACATTGGATCAGGTTTGTTAGATGTGGTTGGACTATGACCTTCACCTATGCACTATTTACGTTTTATTTGACTCTTACAAGCCGCAGGCTGTGCATACTATAAACTAATTTTTGTTTTTGAGACTTCACCTATACTCAACTTTTGGAAAATCCCCTAATTTATTTTACACTTCCTTCTAGAAGTTTCTGCCTGGGTCCCCAGCTATGTCACAGACCCATCGTGCGGGCGGCACCCACCTGGCCACTCGTCCTTGGATGAACGGCACCTGTGTGAGCACAAAGCTTGGGTTGTCTGCTGTGTTACGAGCAACAACACCCCTTGTATCCGATCCAGGAGTTTCATGTCTGCTACGGTCTGTGTCCCCCAAATTGATATGTTGAAACTTATTCCTCAATGTGTGTTAGGAGGCAGGGCCTCTCAGAGGTGCTATGGCCATGAGTTGGGGGCCTCAATAATGGAAATAGTGCCCTTATAATAGACTCCAGAGCGGCCTCTTGCCCCTCTACACACGCCACCATCCACCAGCTGGAAGTCTGAGGTCAGGGGGCCACCCTGGTCGGGCTTCCGTGAGAGCTCTCTTCCAGGTGTGGATGGCCATCCCCCCACACTGTGAAAGGAAGACGTCTCTTACCTATGAGTCACCCAGACTCTGGCATGTTGTCCTAGCAACCCGGATGGGGCCCAGTCCCAGTGCCTCGCATCTCCGACTTTACTGCACTTAAATGCCTTCTGAATTTCCTGTCTGCCAGCACACTGAATCACGGAGGCATCAGGCTCCAGCTGGTGATGCTTTTGTTGTTGTTTTAATTTATCCTAATCGAAATTCCGGAGATTTTCTTACACAGAGAGATTCTCTATGTTGAAAATACTCCACAGGGCACCTGGGTGGCTCAGTGGGTTAAAGCCTCTGTCTTCGGCTCAGGTCATGATCTCAGGGTCCTGTGATCGAGGCCTGCATCGGGCTCTCTGCTGGGCAGGGAGCCTGCTTCCTCCTCTCTCTCTGCCACTCTGCCTACTTGTGATCTCTCTCTCTATGTCAAATAAATAAATAAAATCTTAAAAAAAAAAAGAAAATACTCCACAAAACTGAGTACGGTTTTATGTTGTTTCCCGGCACGGCCATTGCTCCTGAGAGTGGGACATGAGACTTCTTTTCTTGACGTTCCCATTGCCTGCTTGCTGATGTCTTTGACACGTTCCTTTTGGGTGCTTCTGTCAACTCTGTTGTACATGGTCTTAGAGTCATAGGATATGTCCTGGCGTGACACGTTCCTTTTGGGTGCTTCTGTCAACTCTGTTGTACATGGTCTTAGAGTCATAGGATGATATGTCCTGGTGTGTTAGTCTGTGACCAGACCTGATCCTTGGAAAGCCCTTAGCCCTCTTAGAGATGCAAGGCCCTTGTGCCGGAAAGTCTCAGGACAGAGGCTATTTTTCACCTAAGCAGGAAGTAGGAAGCTAAGATGGCACGGCAGGACTGTCACAGGGTGGGTNTCGGGGGGGGGGGGGGTGCAGCGGCAGGCCCTGGTGCTAGGAGGTCACCCGGGCGTTTCCTGGCGTGACTCAGGATAGATGCATGACTAGGAGCATCCAGAGTTCCTGGCACCTGCCAGGACCCAGAACGNGGGGGGGGGGGGGGGGGGTGCAGCGGCAGGCCCTGGTGCTAGGAGGTCACCCGGGCGTTTCCTGGCGTGACTCAGGATAGATGCATGACTAGGAGCATCCAGAGTTCCTGGCACCTGCCAGGACCCAGAACGCCGTCCTGAGCACATCAGAGACTCGCCCTGAGGAGCTCTCGGGGAGTGGCAGGGAGGCAGGTACCAGGACCGAGGGAAATTTAGCAGAACTTTGCGTTCACTTACACGGATGTCCTCTTTTTCTCAGTTAAGTGAAGACTTGGCCTCTCTAGGTGCGGTCTGAATTTTTCATTTCTGCTGACTCCTCTGCCTGCATGTGGGTCTTTTTGGATTTATCCTCCTGGACGTGGCTGTGCCGTCTCGACCCCCATGTTCTCGTTTTGTTTGTGAACTTCAGTACCAATATCTATTTTGAATAATGTGATTTTAATTGAATGTTCTTTAATCATATGGCCAGTGACTGTTCCTTCATCGTAGAGTTTGATGAAGGTGACGGGACGATTTCTGGAGCTAGAGTTCAGAGCGGAGCTGGCGTCGGTCAGGACACAGCAGCGGCCCGATGTACTCTCGCGGCGCATGCAGCTGCTGGGGTAAATAAAAAGCTTATCATCGCATGCCACAGAGAATCACCAAGTAATTTACTTAAACAACGGTTACAATTGTGCTTTCCCCATTTCCTGTGTCTCTAATAATTTCACCCCTAGCACTTCATTCACGACACGTAATCAATACACGCAAATCACTTCAGGGACCTATTCTATCCTGAATTCATTAATCTACTTGGGCAAGAGACAAGCATACATGAAGGTCTCTTCGTTGAGGTCACGAGCAGGATGGGTAGTACCAAGTTCCACAGGCAGACGTCCTTCGGACCCTGTCATGGCCCAAGCAGTAAGTGGCCCTTTTGGCTTGAGTTTGTAATTCAAGTGTTTTCCAATTAGATATATTTTGCACAAACGTGGGGTTTCTTTTTATCATTTGGTAATTATGATTATAATTATCATCATTATTATTACTACCATTCATATTCTACATAGCAGTTTTCAGTAAAAAATACAAATAAAGTGTATTTGTTTCTTTCAGAGGTCGAGATGTTTTATTCATTGTGGAATAAGAGTTGAAAATAATGCAGTAAAATTTCACCTGCACAGTCATCAATAGGAATTCGGTTTATGGCGGCGCAATAAGAAACCAATGAGATCAGGTGTTCTATTATGATGTATCATAAAATATCCCTTAATCCTTAAGCTTTTGCCAAGAGCTGATTTATTCAAGGTCTGAAATAGATACAAATTAAATTTAAAATAATGCGATGCAGGCCAATCAGACTACTATTGCATTAAATTGACATAAATAAAATCATTTTTTATGAAACGAGCATGCCACCGTGTTTCCAAATTCTTATTATTATTCATAGTAGAGAACAATGAGACATTTTATGACTTTTCAGTTATTTTTATTCCTTTGTTGCATAGTCCATCTGTTGGACCACTTTTGAATTGTATAAGTTTATTGGCATTATTAGGAGTTTCATTAATAAGTAACCCTGAAATGAGAATGTTCTTCCTAGGTATGCCTACAGTGCGTACATCTGACTTTTCACAGTGCACATCTGGGTGATCAGATGCTAATACCTCACACATACTGTGAGGTTATTCCATGCATTGGCGGATTCACCGATACCACATCTCTAATAAGGTGGCATTGATTTAATGGCATGTCCAAAGAAATGGAGCTCTATCCAAAGGACTAGCTAATGTCTCTCTAGTGAGGGCCTGGGAAGAGATGACATCTTGGATGAGTTAATTTTCATTAACACGTGCATTTTTCTGCATTTCTCACATGCATTTCTCCAGAGGAACAAGGATGGTCTCTAAGTACCCATATGGAGAGATGTCTGGTCTATATTTCTGAGAAAGGCAAAGTAGAGAACCGTCAACGATGAACTCTTCCATCATACACAGTTGTATAGCATGCATATCTACAAAAAGGGCAAAATCCAAATTAATACATATTTGTATCCACGTGAAGAAATTCGGGATGAGAAAAAACAGTAAAGTGGATACACTGAAGACTCAAAAATAAGCAGGACGGTTGGGGGAAGAGAAATCAGGGGGCCTCACCGTGCGTCTCTTTGGCCTCCTGCAGACTTTGAGACGACACCCACACAACACACAGTGAGCTGCATAGCGCTGCTCTTGGGGACCCGCTCTGACCCCTTTCAGGAGCCTGCACCCTCAGACCCCCGATTACAACACGTGTGGGGTGCTCATGGCCCATAGCCACAAGCTTTCCTCAAGAGTTACCCTCACCCCGGCCCAGGCTGCCTCCCCAGAAGTGCCTGGGAGGGTCTGATCAGGGCCATCCCACATCCACAGTGAACCCATAGGAGGGTGTGCGAGGCCCCTTGCCTCAGAGGGGACGGTGGTGCTCCGTGAACATCCCAGGGCTCTCTGGGGGCTCAGGCAGAGGCCAGATTTCTGACTAACCATAGTGTGACTATTTCCTTCTCTGGTTCCGTCACTCCTTCTGGGTTTTTCCAGAGAGCACTCCCCTGTACATGACTCACATGGACATCACCATGGCACACTCTGCTTCTCAGGGACCCGACTTCAGCCAGCGTCTGTGGAGCTAAATAAAGGTGCAGAGGGCAGTGAAACAGCCTTAACTTGGAAGGGCCTCCACTTGAGTCAAACTAGGAAAACCTGCCTGGGGATGGTGTGATGCCATTCCCACCGCGTCTCCTCATTCCCAAGTGCACCCATTGTATGGATGGTAACTGAAGGAAAGCTAAGTAAGGTGTATGTGGGTTGAATCAGGTCACCAATCCCTCCTTTTTCACAATGAATACAATTACGACTTTGAGTAGATCTTTGTAAGGCCCACGCATTTTTATTTACTGTTACTGAAGTGTTCAATTATACCAAAATGGATTTCATTCGGGACATACATTTAACGGTCATTATCCAGCAGTGAGGACTTTACTGAAAAATAAAAATGCTTTAGAATTGACTCAAAGTAAGGAATCTCACTAGGTAAATAAAACACTCAGCCATCCGCCACGATCATCCTGAGGGTATCCAAGGGGGTCCAGGTCAATGGCTCCATTGCTTACGGTTGTATCAGGGAGGGAAAATCCGCTCCATATTTTGAGTAGGATGGAGTGCGATGATTGTTCAACTGATAGAAGAGACAGGGAATCAGACAGAATACGAGGCAGTGCCCCAGGATGTGGCTGCCGAAAAGGGCAGGCACTGTGCCCTAGGGGCAGATCCGCCTGCAGGCAAAACCTGAACCTGCTGCCCAGTCTCAGGTCCGCTGAACCTTGTCCTTCGCACTCCTGTTTTTGGAAGAGAAATAGTGTGGCTTCTGAATCTCTTTCATCTTGGTATTCCCGTGTGAAGTTTCACTAGGGGGTTAGAACCATAAACTCAGCTGGCAGAGGCCGCAGAGACATTAGTGTCATCTCTCGACCCTTTGCCAGAGGGGAGCGCAGGGAAAGGGGTACTGGCACGGTCATCGTCCCCCCATGGGCAGAGCGCATCTCTCCGCAGATGGAGAAAACACAAGGTGGCTCCCGGAAATAGAAGTCCCCAGGAGAAACAGAATACCCACAACCACGCCCACTCGGCATTAGAGTGGAGACGTGTGTGGAGTGTCTAACAGACTGGTCTTTAAGTCTAGCAGTTTATTGATATGTGTTCTTGAGTCTGATTTGATTGCACTTAGCACGAGATTGCCTGTTCTTCTGATGACACTTTTTAAAAACGTACTTAACATTTTCCCTCTGTGTTGAGTGCTGCGCACATTCACATCAAGTCCAAGGCTGCCTGTTTCCCATGTAAAAGCCGTATCGATTTAACTTTCTTTTAGTTCGGCTGGTTATGCTATCTGTTATTGTGAAGGTGGGATCCTACATACCAAACTGCCCGGAACGGCCAGCTCGGAAAGGCTACACAAAGATAGTGTGCACCTCATTATATGGGGAATGCTTTTAGGGCCATTAGGAAGATTCATGTCTCAAAGTGTCTCTAAACAGGTGCCACAGTGATAGAAATCCCCTAAAGGAGGGATGGGTTTGTATTTGCCAACTGTGGCTCACAAGAATGAACAATCCAAAGGTTCTAGTTATAAAAGAAATATGTTTTTCTTCTTTTTTTTTAAAGATGTATTTATTTATTTTAGAGACAGAGAAAGAGAACATGAGCAGGAGGGCAGAGAGGGTGAGATAGAGCATCTCCGGCAGGCCCCCCGTGGTGCACGGAGCCTGATCTCATGACCCCGAGATCATGCTCTGAGTGGAAACCAAGTCTGATGCTAACCCACTGCGCCACCCAGGCACCTCATAAATAGGATTTTCTTCTGGTGAGAGACCCCCAGATAAACAACATGAATGAAATTAAATATGGTAAAATAGATAAAATATTATAAATATCATAAAATAACTCATAAAATAAAATAATATAAGTCATGATAACCAAGGTAGGAATATGGGGCTCTGAAAGAGGCAAGGGGTTTACAAAGGGAACTTTGACAGCAACATGGTGTAGCCTAAGAAGCTGGTGATGCAAAATCTAAGACATGGGTTTGAATCCTGTGACGCTGGTGAATAAACTAACCTCTTGAAACGGGAACTGGGACAATATCCATCTTGTGAACACTTCCCTCCTGGCTCTTGGACTAAGTGAAGTAGCGTCTCTATGGGACTCAGTGTGGTGTAACTTACCCGCTGCGACTCCACTGTAATTACGCTCTTCCCGAGTCCACCCGTGTGCTTGTCCGGGGTTACTCAGCTGTCTGCTGTGGAACGATGGGGCAGAGGTGTCACAGCACAAGTGTGTGCTGTGTCAGGGGACGTCCCGTTCTGTGGGACCTGGTCAAAGCTCCAGTTTTAGTCCTCACAGCCCTCCGGGAGTCCCTGGGACTTTGCAACATTTATTACATTATAAGCCAGAATTGTAAAAATGTGCTAGTATCACAAGAACATAGACATTTCTGGGAAAACCTTAGATGGTTTCCATTTCTTGCATTTCTTTGATAGTTGTGAAAATCAGCAAGGCACCGTAATGGACAGAGTGCTCAGCATCTAAGAGACACAGTTTCCATGAAAATCAAGGTGTCTCATACCACCATTTTGATCTAGTCTGTGGGAGAAAAATCTCAGTTTCAAACATGACCGCATTCTCTGTATAATTGCTGAATTAACTTCTCCCCAAATAGAATTCGGATGAATAAACTACCCATGGGACAGATGCAGGATGAGGTTAGAATAGAAAATTCTCTGTATTGTTGGAGGATGTGACAAAATGAGTGTATTTGTTTTACTAAGTAAAGACATATTACCTCAGATAGATCAATAAGTGTAATGTTGAATGGAATGTGTTCACTTTAGACTAAGGGATTGCCTAGAGTCAGCCATATTGTGACGTAGGGCATGTCACCCTCCAGACGCCCAGTTGGTCATGATTCCTGACCACAACGCCAAGTGTGGGTTTTCCCACAACCACCCTCAGGCTCACAGATTTGCTGGTAAGACTACAGAACTCACCGAAAACTATTATAATGACCTTGTGTTTTTTTTTTTTTTTTTTTTTTACAGGGGAAGTACACAAATTAGAACCCGCCACAGGAACACACACCTATGAGGCATCCAGAAGGGTTCCAAATGTGAAGCTTTTATTGTTCTCATGACGTATTCCCTCCATCTTCCCCTCCCAGCCTCCATGTTGGACGTGTGACCTTATGCAGGGAGCACTGACAACCCAGGAAGCTCAGCAGACTTTGAGTACAGAGCCTGTCTTGGGGCTTCATCATATAGACATGATTGATAGATGGTCTGAGTGCTTAAACTCAATCTCTGGGTTGACTTCTACTCATTGACCCCAAATCCCCAGGCTAAATCATAGGGGGTATTTCTGGCACAGCCAGTCCCCAACCTTGAGTGACCTCCTATTTTAGACTCTCAGGTGTGGTCTGAGGGGCCCCTCATGAATAACAAAAACAGTCCTATCACCTGAGAAACTCCAGGGGTTTAAACTCCTGGCTCTCCCAGGAGCCAGAGACAAATACCGTATCTTTCTGGGCAAGGCCAAATTCCTGATCACATTATTTAAAAATATGAAATCTTGAAGTATAATAGATATTTAAGAAATAATTACATGGAAGTAAATTACTCTCTCCTAAAAGACATGTGTATTACATCGTATCTTTAACGCAACTATCTCAGGTTGACCAGAGGTTCATCTAAACACTATTTTCTCCTCCTGTATTGTTTTGAATTGTTGACATGGTCACCACATGACCTTGGTTTATCAAAGGCAAAAGGAGAACTTCACTGTGGAGAAGGTCGCAGGTGAACCTCTTATCTGTGCTGAGTCAGCTATGAAATAAAAATAAGAGAGATTCTGTCCTTCCTGTTGGTGCTGGACAAAGTTGAGGGTAAGTTCTCCTGGGGAAGCATCTCTGGAAAGGAC
This sequence comes from Ailurus styani, assembly GCA_002007465.1. Taxonomy (NCBI): domain Eukaryota; kingdom Metazoa; phylum Chordata; class Mammalia; order Carnivora; family Ailuridae; genus Ailurus; species Ailurus styani. Next base: position 191,335 of record LNAC01000327.1, on the reverse strand, counting down.
AGAGAAGCACATGATGGACTCAAAGGAAGGGACAGATTTCCCGTTTTTACTGGATACACGCATGAGTTGGGTGGATCAGGTCCTGTGCTTTCCGTAGCGCTTTGGTAAACGTTGGATTCACATCAAGCCTCCATCCACTCGCCATGCTCTGTTCCACGTATTCTGAAGCTATTCTGCCTCAATCATAGAACGTCCTTCTTTCCCTCTCCTTACCAGTTCAATTAAAGGTACACGGAACAGTATTGTTGATTTAAATCTTGGAAAAACATGTAAAAATCTCCCTAAATGTATCAGTCCATCTTGCCAACAATTCGTATTAGGGAATCCATGTGGTAATTCTATTTTTCCCACCATGTTGTAATTCTAAACATTGGCTTTAATGATCTAATATAAAGTATATTATGAATTTTCCAACCTCAGAGTATCTCCTGGACTTCTTATAATTTTCACTGATTTTTTTCCATTAAAAATGAATATCATGTAAGTGTCATAATTGTAGTATTTTTATTTTCTTCCAAAAATATGTGCCACAAAATTGAGGGATCTGACTAGTTGGTTTATAGTTAATTCAGTTTTTATTAAAATTTTGTATTGACCCATCTACTCAGACAGGGATGTCAGAAGCCTATATTGATACACACCTTACAGATTTGGGCAAGAAGGGGCTCAGGGTCAACTATGTGGCTACTGTGTTTTAAATATGTAATTAGTCTGATGTTGGAGCCCAAACCAATCATTGGTTCATTTTGTCAATGTACTTCTGCACGTTTCACATACATTAACAGCTGGTGGGTAGGCACCTAAGACATTCACGAGGCTATTAGCAAGATTATAAATTGCTGCCACATCTCTACTTTATCAGCACAGTTGGCAATGTGAAAGTATCCCATTTCCTTTTGCTTAATCCGCAGCAATATCCATTATAGGCTTGTTTCTGTTAAGGACTCTGTTTGGCTATGAGAAGCAGAGTCGATGAAGCAAATCTGGCTCTATTTTTAAATGTTAACACCAAGAAACCTGCAAATAGATTGTTGTTTATATCATTTTATCAACGCGTGCTTGAGACCTCTTGCATTATCTTTTGCCATGCTCTGAGAGTGACCGCTCGGAGCGCTGCCCCTCACGGCTTAACCAGAAATGGAAGATGCCCAAAGTAAAAGATTGGGCAATGTTTATGTCCAGAATGCAATGTTTTCTCAGAAATTCCAGCAAGTTCTATGTATGCCTCTTTATCTAGAAGTGGGTTAAATGATCATCAGCAACTTCAAAAGAATCTAAGAAAGAAATGTTTAGCTAGTTACCTTGCTGCCAGGGACAAAATCAGGATTCTTTAAGTTGGAAGAAGAGCGTGGGTTTTCAGGCTGCAGCTGAGGGTCACCCGCAGACACAGTACAGTCCTGTATCCTACACAGTCCCGTCGCTGGGACAGCTAGTCGTCCTTACACCTGTTAGGGGCATCCCTGATCTGAAAGAAGAAAAAAATGGGACCTGGTCTGTTTTCTTTGGCAAGCCCTTGTTTTATTCCATCTTCTCATCTTTGCCTTTAAAAACACCTATTCACCTGTCAAGGCAAAGTTAATATACCATCACCTTCGATAAATGTTTCTTTAACTCCAGTTGTAAAAATAATTTATTTTTATGTACCTCTGTAATGGTTTACATTTTTATTAGGACAATTATTTGTATAATAGACTACTGAACACTTACTTTTCCCCAGACAATATTCTGGACCCTGGAAAGCATACAAAGATGAATGAGATGTTGGAACCAATAATTGAGTGACTCAATCCTAGAAAATCAGGGATGCTCCATAAGAGGGTGTGTGTGTGTGTGCACGTGTGCGTGTGTGTGAGTGTGTGTGTGCACGCATGCAATGACTGCCTCTGGGATAGGGAAGAAGATTTCAGGGGCTGGGAAACAGTCATCTCAGAGCAGAGATGATGGGCTATGAGGAGGAAGTTATAGCAGGCGTCGCATTATCCTAAAGCAGGTACAGACCCTGGAGGCTGACCATCAGGAGGAAGATGAGGTTTGTGTTCTGAAAGTGTAATTCTTGCAGATAATATGAAGGGGGCCAGGATTCCAGCAGAAATCAGCTTGGAAGTCCTAGCCATGTCCTCAGTAGGAATGATGACAGCGTCTGCTACAATTGTGACAGGTATATACATAAGAAGATACACTCATGAAGGACAAGGAATTCCATTCTGCCTTGCATTGGTGTTGTCTGTGTGCATGTCTGTCTTCTTCACAAGATTAGAAGGGGCTAGTGGCAGAAAAGGATTTATTTTTTCCCTGTAACATATGGCATGCACAGAATATGCTAGGTATTCGGTTGAGTTTACTCTGCATTTCTTCTTTTCTATTGAATGACATGAACAACTTAAATCAGAACCACAGGTAAACATATATACTTCATCAGTACCTGAACTGTGATGCATTTCAGAGGTAAAAGTCGGTGACTTGAGGGTGGTCAGGGACTCAGACACAACTCACATCATATAAAAACTGTCTAAATTGAATGTAACAGCAGATCGGCCTGGCTTTATTCCAGTTCTTTCTCCAGATGGTTTGTCCCTGTGCAGGTACAGATACAAAATGAAAAGTGATTATCCTGCTAGACTGGTCTCTCGATGCCAAGGAGAATTATTTCCAAATTTGTTTGAGATTCATGAAGAATATAACCATCCAAAGAAGAAAACTTTGTTGAAACAATTGTGCATGCGACTTGGTTGAAAACAACCCTAGACTAAGATTTAAAAGAAAAAACCTGGGGCATCTGAGTGGCTCAGTCAGTTGGGCATCTGACCCTTGGTTTCGACTCAGGTCATGATCTCAGGGTTGTGAGACCAGAGCCCTGGGTCCAGCTCTGCGCTAGCAGGGGGTCTTCTTTTGTCTCTCTCCCCCTCCCTCTGCCCCTCCCTCCACTCATGCGTGCTCTCTCTCTCTTTTTTCTCCCTAAGATAAATAAATCTTTAAAAAAATATATAAAGGAAAAAGGCTTCACTTCCTTTTGGATTCTCTCTCTAAATGACTCCTGTAGGTCAACAGTCCAAATGGCTCTCAGTCATGAGATGTCCTTCCATAAACTATCATATATTTTTTGCTCAGAATAAAATAGTTTCTGATAAACAAACAAACAAACAAATTGAATGTACATTGGTAGCCACTGTTGAAAGAAACAGAAAAAGAAGAGAGAAAGTTTTTGTCCTAACCAAGGCCTGGAATCCCATTAATATTGAACATATCATGGGGGAACGTTTGGTTCCATAGGCCGATAACCAACTCATGCTACAAGGTTAATATGTTTGTTTAACTTAGTGTTTTCAGGCTCATTAGACAGTGTTTAGACATTACATATTATAATTATTAATCATATCTCAATGGAGGAATGAACTGTATTCTACCAAATATTTCCAAATTAGCATTCATCTTAGTCCCTATTAATTTTGCAAATGGAAAAACGTGCTATAAAGGATTGTGTATATGATGCTATTCATTTAAATCAATATCTACATAAGGTTTTTAAAATAATTTTTCCAAATAGCTTATAAAAAGCGCTTATATTTATTTAATTATCAAGTTCTAGCTAGAAATTACAATAAGAACTGGATATAGTGTGAAAGTATTGATTTAGTGCTTTCTTTTATCCAGTAACCATAGAATATCATAAAAATTCAATGCAGCCTTATTTTTCCAGCTCACATTTAAAGATTCACAGACTTTAAAGGATATTCATCATCTGTCTTCTTGAGCATTTATGTTCTAATCTATAGCAGTATAATCTCCTTAGGAGTTTGGACTCATAATTTTCTCTTAGAACTTTTACTGAAACGGGCTTGCTTTATCATCAAGTTTGAATCTTAAATAGTTTCTCTTTCAAATACTAACCATGGGTTATTAATTTAAATGTTCCCTTTGTGGTTTCATCAATGAGACCTTATAGGTATGATTTTTAATTATATCATTAGGTTGTTAATGCTTTTATTTGAGAAATACAATAAAATAAAATAACCCAAGCTTCACCTCTTAGATTTAATGTGAAACGTCAGGGGGGGAAGGTAACATTTTCATTACTCAAATTTATTTTTATTTTAAAACAAATTTGTAAAAGAAAATGTAAGTATATTTAAGGCATAATATTTTAGTAAAGTAAGAGTGTATTTAGGGATTAGACTCATAGGTTTGTATCTCCAATTATCTACCCCCTAGGTAATCATTTTAATAAACCATTTTCTTTTTCAAAATTATACTTTCCTCCTTCTTTATTTTGGAATAATACCCAAATGTGCATCTTTTTAATGAGACCTAAATAAAAATACATGTATGCACTGCATGTATTTTTATATGTAAGCCCAGTATTGTATAGGGTGCAAAGGTGTTAATAAAAATTAGCACTCTCATATATAAAGTCCAGAGAAGATAAACACAATTTATTTGCAATATAAATACAATTAGATTAATTTTGGTTATGTATTCAATAGAAATAACCTTGTCAAACCTTTGACTCAAAATAGATCTAACATCTAGTTTTTGTTCTAAAGGAAATAGCACTTACTATCTCAGCTCATGTTTTCTGCATCTTATCATATACTACATGAGCATCTTCGGTTAGAATTATATCTTCAAAGTTCTACCACCAAAAATGGGTGCATGGGAGTCTACCGGCTAAGATGAAGCAGCAGGGACTGGATTGACCCTTTTGCCTGAAATCAGTAACAAACAAAAAGACGAAATGTATGAAGAAACAGGACTTAAGTTATTGGCCATCAGGCAGTAAAGGAACATTGGACCCGGAACGACGTGAAGGAAAGAGGTGAACGCATGCTTGCCCAGGCTTAGCGCTTGGAGACTCTGCAGACCTGGTGCAGTGAGGGGATTCAGGAGTCCCGGGGAGACCAAGGCTGATGGGGTCCACACAGCAGATGCTGGGGAGAGACATAATTTGCAGTCTCCCCTCTGAGTCTTCACTGGGGACAGACTTGTATGAGGCAGCAGCCGCCTGGGGAAAGAACTGCTTGAAAGGATTTTGAGGAACAACGGGCTGCAATCACATTCTATAAGCAAGACTGGAAAATCTTACATTTTAAGGAGGATTGAGTAGAGTTGCCTAAGTAGTAGGGAAAATTAGCCCTAGACTTAATACTGCTCTGGTCTCACCCAGCAAAACTTAAAAGCAGAAGCCGATAGCATCCAAGAGTTTCTAAATCACTTAACTGCCTCCCAGACCAAAACTGTAGCATATTTGTAGGAACACAAACATATCAAACAGCCCACAAGATAAAATTCACAATGTCCCGCAAGCAAGTAAAATTTACCAGACACATGCAAAGGCAGGGGATATAACCCATCATGAAAAGAATAATCAATCACAGGAAACCAACTCAGAAATGGTGCCAATCATAGAATTAGTAACTAAATACATAGTTTTTATATGAAAATGGATCTTAGATCTCAATGTAAAAAGAACGATTATAAAACTTCTGGAAAAATGCATAGGAGAAACATTACATGGCGTTGGGCTAGATAATGAGTTTTCAGACACAACATCAAAAGCATCATCTATGTCAGAAAAATGGATCTGATGGATTTGACTAAAACTGAGAAAAACTATTTCAGAAAAGACATTGTCAAGGGACTAAAAAGATATGCCAAGACTGAGACAAAGATTCACAAAACACATATAAACCTGCTAAAGTACTTGTTTACAAATGTACCAAAAAAAATTTAAAGCACCAGGAAGAAAATAATTCAGGGTATAAATGAACAAAGGATCTGACCAGACACCTCAGGAAAGAAGACATGCTAATGCAGATTAGCATATGAAAACATGTTCAACATCCTTTGTCCTGAGAGAATTGCAAATCACAAGGAGGTACTGCAACTCACCTGTCAGAGTGGCTACAGTTCCCACGCTAACATCACTGGACAGTAGGAAGTCCCACTCACTGCAACTGGGATTGCAGAATGCCACAGCCCCTTTGCAAGACAGTTTCACACATTTCTTACAAAGCTAAATATAGGCTTATCATACGATGTGGTAGTTGAGTTCCTAGGTATTTACCCAACTGATAAAGACACATGTTCACACATAAACTTATTTTCTGCAGCTTCATTCATTGATTAGCTCCACAAACTGGAAGCAATCGAGATGTTCTAAAATAGGTAAATGAGTAAAGAATTTGTAATACATCCATACAATAGATATTATTCAACAATAAAAGTAAATGAAGTATCAGGCTGTAACAAGACATGGATGACTCTTCTATTACTAAGTGAAAGAAGCCAGTCTGATAAGACAACCTACCTTATGATTTTAGTTATGATATTTTGCAAAAGCAAAACTACGGATATTATAAAAAAGATTTCAAAAAAAGATTTCAACAGGTATAAAGCTTGCCAGGGGTTTGGGGAGAGGGGGAGGGACAGTTGAACAAGTGAAGCACAGTGAACTTTCTTTTCTTTCTTTCTTTTCTTTTTTAAGATTTTATTTGCCCGACAGAGAGAGATCGCAGGCAAAGAGGGAGGAGGAAGCAGGCTCCCTGCCGAGCAGAGAGCCCATGCGGGGCTTGATCCCAGGACCCTGAGATCATGACCTGAGCAGAAGGCAGAGGCTTTAACCCACAGAGCCGCCCAGGCACCCCCACAGTGAACTTTCTAAGGCACTAAAGCAATTCTGTTCAATACTGTAAGGGGTATGTGGTGTTATGCACATTTCAAAATCCATAGATTTTATCAGCACCAAGAATGAACCTTAATGTCTACCTAATAAAATGAAATATTTAGGAAGTTGGGGGAATCCCAGAATGGAGCATGGAATGTGACAAAAATCTAGCTGAGTGACAATTAGCATAAAACACCCTCCCTGAAGAGGAGCTGGGGAAAATTTGCTGCCCCAAACAACTTTGGAGTGGGCACTATAAGACCTAAAACAAAGAAAGCGCACAGTGAATATGAACGGTGTACTCTAGTTGTTAAGGATATTTCCCTTGGGGGTGTGTGTGTGTGTTAACTACTCTGATATCCCCGTGTTTGTATACTGGAAATAAAAAAAAATTGTGCCTAGATGGTGGGTCGCAGGAGTCGTGTTCCTCACTGTTGGAGAGGGAGGTGATAGATAGAAAGGGAAGTGGGTAGAGGATCCAGGCAGGGAAGGATTCCTGGTGGAGACATCACTGTAAACTCACTTAAAGCTTAATATAGACACAGAGGGTTATATGTAGAAATATCTGCAGGTATGTGCGTAAACATGGTTTTGCATACACATATGTATTTCCTTGCTCTGTCAACAGAGAGAGCCCAAAACTACAACAAACCAACATCAACAGGTCCTCCTAGCACCCAGAAAAGGCAAAAAAAAAAAAAATATGATCACAATAATAGGGTATGTCAAAGGGACTCAGAAGCCAACTGGAAGAGTTGCCCATGGCAAAAACTGTAACGATTTGAGCAAGAAAATAAATATTGTTCTATTACAACTCATAGTATACAATAAATACCTATGAATCCATACTGATATAAATTAATTGTTAACTAAACAAATACATGGGGATAAATAGAAAGATATCCCATGCACAATACTTTCTAACAATTTATGTGGAAATTCTACCCTGAGGATGAATTAAGTATAGGAAAGGGGAAAGAGAGTAACATGACAGTGGAGACACCTGACATTAACTACCTCAGCAAAGTGATCAGCATCATCAGCCATGACAGATCATTGTGATAATGCATCCTCTGACACAATTTGATGAGAACAGTGTTTACTTCCTTTTTTTTTTAATTTAAATTTTGGTGAATATAGAGTACAATATTAGTTTCTGGAGTGGAATTCAGTACTCCTGCGGTCTTGCTCCCAGGAACTCCTAACCCCATTCTAATCATAAGAAGACATCCCAGCAATCACAACTGAGGAACATTCTACAAAATACCAGTCCTCCTCGAAATTGTCAAGGTCATCAAAAACAAGGAAAGACTGAGAAAGTGTCCCAGCCAAGAGGGACTTAAGGAGACATGAAGAATAGATGTAAAGTGGTATCCTAGATGGGACCCCACAACAGAAAATGATTCTAGGTAAAAACTAAGGAAGTCTGAATAAACAATGAGACTTAGTTAACTATAGTATGTTGATATTGGTCCATTCATTGTCACAAATGCACCATACCCATGTAAGATGCTATTAATAGAAGAAATCAAGTGTGTAGTATGTCAGAACACTCTGTATTATTTTTGCATTTTTTTTCGGTAAAGTTAAAACCTTTCTTTTTTTTTACTNGTATGTCAGAACACTCTGTATTATTTTTGCATTTTTTTTCGGTAAAGTTAAAACCTTTCTTTATTTTTACTATCTTTTTTTTTAAGATTTTATTTATTTATTTGACACAGAGAGAGAGATCACAAGTAGGCAGCGAGGCAGGCAGAGAGAGAGGAGGAAGCAGGCTCCCTGCTGAGCAGAGAGCCCGATACGGGGCTCGATCCCAGGACCCTGGGATCATGACCTGAGCTGAAGGCAGAGGCTTTAACCCACTGAGCCACCCAGGCGCCCCAAAGTTAAAATCTTCTAATTTAAAATGTCTATTTCAAAACATTTTGAAATTTTAAAAAACCTACATAATAAAATAAAGATTCTAATATATTGGATTTCCATCCTAATAACTTATAGTATAAAATATATGTTTTGATTTGGTTGTAAAGCATTTCTTCTATCCTATTAAATAATTTAGACCATCTGCTATACTCCAACAGTGCTTATTTAAGAATGTGAAGTAAATCTTACTATATCTAAACCTTTTAATTGACCCAAAGTTTGGAAAGTATAACACATCTGTGAATAACTTGCTCCTTAATTGGCTGATTAGCATTTTTTGGCACTTAATGTTTATTTTACATGTGATCATGTAGTAAGTCTATCCACAGAGAAATGAATGCTGCAAGTTGGTTGCCAGAATGCCACAATCAGAAAAGCATTAGAATCGGGAGCTCTAAGTTTATATTTTTGGTTTGCCCTTTATCATTAAATCATTCTTAGATAAAAACCTTAAAATGTTTGTGTTTTAGTTCCCCCTTCTGTACACTGGAAATTGTAATGTTTACACGAATTGACTTGACATTTCTTGGAGGCAATACGTAACAGTTGTGTGTTCAGATGTTAAAAATTACATTTGGGAGAGGAGTCTCCTCTCTGTTTGTATACTCACCCTTTGAGCTTCCTTGATACTTGTCATAATAACAGGTAGGGCTGGAAAAGTCAGGATGGTAGATTAATTACATGTCAAAGCACAGAGACTCCTTGCTGGAGAAAAGCACGTGTCCGGGAGGCGGGACCTGGGTAGAGCATGAAGAAACGTAGATGGGAATTGGGAGCCATGGCCACGGTGAGAGAAGGAAAAGCATAAAGCACCTGCCTTTCAGGCAATTGCATGGGTTTGAAGGACCAGTGTCTCAGAGGTCTTTGCTGTTAAATGAAAAGCGTCTCATAGAACTAAGATTTTTCTTTTTTTTTTTAAAGATTTTATTTATTTATTTGACAGCGAGAGAGAGAGAGATCACAAGGAGGCAGAGAGGCAGGCAGAGAGAGGGAAGGAAGCAGTCTCCCTGCTGAGCAGAGAGCCTGATGCGGGACTCGATTCCAGGACCCTGAGATCATGACCTGAGCCGAAGGCAGAGGCTTTAACCCACTGAGCCACCCAGGTGCCCCTAGACCTAAGATTTTTCATCTAAGAGCCAGTATCTTCCTGAACTGACTACTTTTTTCTCCTCTTGTGTCACAGGAAATCAGAGACTCTCGTCAAAACAAGAACTACCTGAGAAACAGTCTGTAGAGTTCAGCACAGCATGGGTCACCTCCAGAAGGGACGAGCCCCACAGATCTTTAGACTCCAGAGACACAATTTCCAGGTGGCTGGCCCTGCTAAGTGGCATTACAAGCCATGAATCATGGGACCGTCTGCCCAAATATGACCCATCACATGCTCCATGCACAAGCCAGGGAGTACTTAATGCTCTCCTCATTTTATTTTCAGGGCATTAATATAAAAGTGGTACCAGGCATACCCCTCAGCTATCTTGATTGCAACCGTCCAGGTTCTCTGGGAGAGCTGTTCCACACGGATGCACGAACTATTCCTCACGGAGACCCTGACCACTGTGCACATGAGGGTCCCGAATGCAGGGGGCCATTGCCGACTCCGCCAGCATCCATGCCACGTGCAAAGTGGGTGCCCGCCAATTCACCAGCCTCATTTAACACACATCAGAGGGTGCGCTGCTTGTAGAGAAAGCATGGCTTTGCTGTACATTTTTCTAAGTGAAAAAAAAAAAAGGAAAGAAAACTTTTTTTTTCTTTCTTTTTATCCTCTAGCAGATTTGCTCTAACATCTCCAAAGGAAATGGAAGCTCTGGGAGAGCTCCAGAAGACCGGAGTGCCCCTATTCCTTTGGATGAAGTCAGCGTGTTCACGCACTTTAATGTGTTCACTGAACTTAGCCTTGGTCATTTCTGAAGGAGCCCAAGCCCACATAAGATGGGGACTCAGTCATGGAGTTGTGAACCCTTTTACTTCTTGATCATATGAATAGAGCGTGTCAATGACTCCATGAGTTTCCCAGCATTTTGTCTGTTACTATCTTGATATTTACCAGTTTGGTGTTTTTGCCTTATAATAGTGTTATATGTATGTAACATATTTCTAATTAGGATGTGAATTCAGCTAAAAAGCCCTTAGTGTTCCTGTTCCGTCCCAAATGTCCAACATGCTGCTTTACAAACAGCCAATGCCCAGTGGATATTCTCATTTATGAAACGAGTAAAATAGCTGTGACCAATATAACCATTCTGTGGTTTTTTGCTGGACGCTTCTTAAACTTCCCAGAGATTAAAGCACTCAAAACTGTGACTGCTTCACTCAAAGTTAGCTAAGGATTAAGGCAGGAAAGTGAATTCATCTTAAAGCCCTTCCTAAATGGCAAGTCTGTGAACAAACGTTTGTGACCCACATCATATCTATTTCATACATTTTTTTCCCTCCTAGTCAGTCTATAAAATGCTTAAACTAATGTCGGTGAACTCAAGAGTGAACTCAAGTTCACTCTATATGACTAAGAAAAAGAACAGGCTCGGACATTTATTCTCCTTCTGACAGTGAGATCCCGTAGCCCCAGACTATTTCATTAGTTACTTTCCGGTTGAAAGCAGCAAGCCTCGCAGACGCTCTGGGGCACGTCAGTGTGGAAACTGAACTTTGGTGTCAGTGTTTACGCGGCTCCTTCACTTTGGGCTATCAACATTGTTCAGACACATTTTTGATAAGTGAAACCTGTCATATTTTTAATACCACATGGCAATCCTGGGTTATCCAGGTGGCAATCTGGAGGGAGCTGCACAGAGTTTATGCTGTAGGTTATTATTCCAGGAGAGAAGTGAGGAGACAAGAAATATGAAAAGGACACTCCAAAGAATCATAACTGATGTGACCCCAATCACTGATGCTTGATGGAGAGGGAGAGGGAGAGATACCCCGTTTGTTCTGTGAGTCCTTCTGACAGAGAGTGACAGTGACTAGTGCTGATGGGCGAGAGGTGCGTAATAGACGGGTCAGGACTGGTGCAGAGGGGCTGACTTACCCCGCTGCCTGCACTCTTTCCACCTGCCTTGTCTCCTTGGGAATGTACTTGCCAAGTGATGAGTTCCACGGCTCTGTTGCCCTCCTTCCTGCTCAGAATGTATGTGTGGTAAATAGGACACATAAAAAGGCTTAAACAGAGTCTGTAGAATTCCGGTTATTGAACCAGGAAAATAGAGATAATTTTCATAGTCTATAGAATTTCAACAATAACAACCCAAAGAATAGGTATCTCTAAAAATTACTTACATGGCACTTAGTTCAAATAAAGCGTATTCTAAATTCCCCCATGAACTTGCTCTCAAAATCAATCTTTTTGATGTATCATTTCCATACAGTGCAACGCATGCACTTATGGGTATGATTTGATGTGTTTTAGTAAATACATATGTTCACTTTGCATCTACTTTAATTTGTATTTTTACTTTATTATAAGTTGTGCATGGACACACATGTAATGGGCTGAATTGTGTCCCTCAAAATTGGTATGTAGAAGTCCTAACCCCAGAGCCTCGGAATGAGACTGTATTTGGACACGGGGTCTTTACAGGGGTGACTAAGGTAAAATGAGGTCACTAGGTGGACCTCAGTCCAGTCTGACTGGTGTCTTACAGGAAGAGGAGAGCGGGACACAGACATGTTAAGAGGGATGACCAGGTGAGGTCACGGGGGAAGGACAGTATCTAAATGCCCAAGAGAGAGGACCTGGGAGAAACCAGCCCTGCTCACACCTGGACCTCAGAATCCTAGCCTCCAGGACACGAGGCAGTAAATGTTGAAGGTGCCCAGGCTGTGGGGCTGTGGTATTGTGTCATAGCTGCCCCAGGAAACAAATACAATATCCTTTAAAGAGGCAAATGGTGTGACCATCTCAGTCTTACTCTTAGTATTTTTTTTCTGTAATTTATCCCCGTCGACCATTTCTTGTATCCATTAAGCATTAACAAGTATGTTCTATTGACAGTATCACCGAAAAGATGGATTTACCTCACACTGCCTCCCTCCTCAGCTCACATCTCTGTCATTTGAACCCAGGGCAACACAGCGGCAGCTCAATTCATTTGCTCAAACTGATGGGGTCCGTTTTACTGGATTCAGCCTGGCAGTGTGTGGTGATTGCGTTTCCTTCCTTTTCTGTAATTACAAACCTTTTGTTTTTCCAGGAGTTGATAAAATTTTCTTAGTTTTTTTTCCCCTCTGCACATTTCCAGCATGTCCTCCAGCCTTTCCACAGAGAAGTCAATGGAGTGCTGATGAAAATGAAGCCAAACCCAGAAGGTTGAATCAGCCTGCTGTGATGAATCCTGCCCAGCTCTGGATACCCTCCCAGCCCAGATTGGTTAATCTCTGGGCTTGCCCATCAGATGTCCTTTGAGATTTTTTCCTGTGAGGGGCACTGTTGCTAGGACTCTTGTCTTCCTCCTCAAGGCTCCCCCTCAATTATGGGGGGCATGGTTCTTAGTTAGTACAGAAGAAAGGGTCTGTAGGAGATAGATGTTCTGAGAACTACCATGTCTTAAAATACCCTTATTTTACCCATAAAACTGATTGATGTTTCGGCTGGGTAGTAATTCTGAATTGGAAAACTGCTCCCTTTTACATTTTGAGGGCATTACTGTGTTATCTTCCAGCTTTTAGGTCCACTGTGAGAAGTCTGATGCTATTCTGATTTTTAGTACTTGAACAATTTTTTCTCTGTTTGAAGGTTTTCAAGTGTTCTCCTAATTTCAGATTAGGTGTCTCAGTGTGTTCTTTATTTATTCATCTTAATAGATTCTTGGGTGTGCAGCTTCAGTTTGGAAAATGAAGTATTTTAGTGTTCAGAAATGTTCTCTGATGTCAATAATAAGTGGAAACTGGCACACACTCTTTCTTAGATCTGTCTTTCTGAAATTTCTGTAAGTTGGATATTGGACTCTTGCATGGATTTCAACATGCGTAAATTTCCCTTCCTACTAGCCATTGTTTCAATAGTTCTTAATACTTGTGAGAAATGTCTTTATTTACATTTTTCAATGCATCCATAGTTATATTCAACAGTAGTTACAGTTGACTTTCCAAGAGTTTTTCGTTTTCTTATTGGAGAGTTTCTTTTATAAAATTTCTCTTTTGTTGTGTAGATTCAATTTCTTCTCTCTTTCTCTAGGGATTTTTGATGTGCTTTCTGAAGTTTTCTGTCATATTGGCTTTCTACATTTTATATATTTTGAGGCTCTATCATTAGCTGCAAAGACAATCTGAACTGTTATGTCAACTTTTTATCATAACACATTTGGTAATACTTCTTGACTTAAATTCCAGTTAGTCTGATATTATTATGGGTACCTCATATTAGCTGGTCTTGTATTGGTGCATACATATTAAAACTTCTTTCTGTCCTTTTCTCTGCGCCATTCTGTGTGCTTAGATTCAAATGTCTTCCACGTACATCATCTAGCTGTTTTTCAGACAACCCGACAATCATTATCTTGTTTATTAAAAGCTGACATAAAGAACACCTGCACAAGAAAGTATCCAAATCACTCCTCATTCTGGTGCAGGGGGCTTTAGAGTCCGAACCTCCTGTGACCCATAGTCTTTTACCCAGCCTTAGTCTCTTCCAGAAGGGCCTCCCTTCTGGAGCTCCAGCTTACAGCCAAGGGTCCCCAGGAGCACAGCCAGTGGTGAGCTGTCTGGCAGGAGGAAACATCAGATGCCACCTGTCGGGGCATTCCCTGCTTCCCACTGTGCCCTTTCTGAGTCCTTCAGGGCCACATGCACAGCTCAGAAGCATGTATGCATGCTAACCTCCAACCTCTGACTGGGTCCTGGGACTGTGTCCTGTGACTGGGTCCTGTGGGGACCTGTGTCCCATTTTTCTATTCAGTGGTTCTAGTTTCATGACTCAGTTTCCTCAAACATCTCACTGGTTTCATCCCACAGATGTCCTCCCCCTCTCAGACCTGTGTCCTCTGATTCACCAAGGATTCCTATGACCTGGCAGCAGGAGTGGCTCAAAATAGGCTCCCAGGGTTGATTAAAAGAGAATCACCATCTTTTAATTGGACTATTCCATTTATTTACATTTAGTGAATTTGCTTCTGCGTTTAGATTGACAGCGGCCATTACCTCTGTGTTCTCTTTCCTCCACTTTTTCTATGTTCCCTTTGCTCTTCTTTCTTCCCCTTCTCCTGGATTAATAACTTTCTTTACTATTCCATTTTCCCTGTTTATTATGTGGTTATGTGGAGACCCCCGTATGTTCATTCTTTTGATGATGACACCAGGTGTCCCAACATATACCCCTGACTTCCTGAAGGATGGTATGAATTAGAACTGTTTTCACAGCCCAGGCATTACAAAAACTCTCTGAACCTGACTCATTTCTTATCAGTGAAAATTTCACAGTCATAGCATATCACAGTGTAAAATCTAGATGTTAGCGTGAGATCTCGAGAAGTTGATAGAGCATAGTAGGTCCTGGACAAAGGGTGAGTCTTCCTTCCTGGGTCCCCTCCACTGGGGCACAGACCTCAGGAAGCTTGATTGTCTTGATTGTCATTCTGTTCCTTCCATGGCATCGTTTCATGTACAGTCCTGGGGTTGTGGTTTACATGAGGCCATGCAATCTAATGGATGGTTGTGTTCATATTAATACAGTTATTTAATGATATACTCAATATACAAGCACAGCAATAAACTATATAGTAAAGATATATTTCTGGAATAAGCACATTATTTTCAGAATTGCTTTGCATCTGGGAGACATGGCGTTATAGACTCCTTATCTATTAGAGAAGAAATATTACATGGGAAGACCCCAACTCTTTCCCTGTATCCAGCCACTGTCAGCTCCTTAAAGGTTTTCTTGCCTTGGTGAACATATTAAAAAAATCAAATTAACAATTATTTAAAAAAAAATTAAAAAAAATTAAAAAAAAATTTAAAAAAATTAAAAAAAATTAAAAAAATAAAAAAATAAAAAAACCAATTATTTAAGCTTTAAATATTGCATAATGTTTATTTATATTTATTGCAATAATCTTTTCTCAGAAGAAACAGTTAGCAAAGCCAAAATCCAGAGACAACATATCTTGTGTTGTTTCTGCAACTATTCTAATTACAGATAATTAACTTCTGTATTATTAAATGTCATTCTTCAAAGTAGTCAGTTTTATTCACTTTGGATCTTAGATGATAGAGATGTTTGGGCAATTGGGCCAAAACCCTCTCATTTTGCAGATAAAAAATCTGAGTCCAAAGAGAAAGAATGATTTGCCAAGGGTACATAAAAAGCTACTTTCATGGTTCAGAATGGACTTCTTTTCTCCTGTTCTTTTTCAAAGCGAGCCCAAGTCAGAAAAATTACACAGGCTACATTTATCCCACTTCTTCCAAAAACAAAATAGCTGGTCCTAGGGATCCACAGAGATGAATTCATTTTGCTAATATGCAAAAGATGGCATTCACGCCTGTGGCGGACTCTGTAAGTTTGCTCTCAGGCACATTCTGTTACAAAAAATGCTAAATCGGGTTCACTTTTCCTCCTGTCTCTCTGGCTGGACCTGCTTTTATCTCAAAACATGCCAGCCATTGTTTTCCTTTTTTTTTTTTTCAAGATAAGATACAATAAATATAAAATTTCAGACTCCAACACAGAATTCAAATTTCCTTTTACTGTATTACAATCTCAACTGTAAAATATATTCAATCAAGGTTTGTCCCCATCTATATTAAGACTTGTTTTCTAGATCTAAGCATTTATTTCCTGAACTTTCATTCATTGCTAATGAAAACCCTTTAGGAATGAGGTAGGCAAATCAATGGTCCTGGCTCCAGTCAAATGTGGGTGTTGGGGAGTCTTGCA
Organism: Ailurus styani; assembly: GCA_002007465.1. Taxonomy (NCBI): domain Eukaryota; kingdom Metazoa; phylum Chordata; class Mammalia; order Carnivora; family Ailuridae; genus Ailurus; species Ailurus styani. Next base: position 174,872 of record LNAC01000327.1, on the reverse strand, counting down.
TTGAACAAGAGGATCAGGGGTTCCCAATCTGTCCTCCCTCCATCTGGTGCTCACAATGGCATCATCGCCCTCAACCTCTGTTCATCTGTCCTTCATTTGACCTTGTGTTCTCACCTTTACTCAACTATTTTGGGGGAAAAGATAGATTTTCTTTCTTCTTTCTTCCCATTTCTCCTTTCATTCTCTGATCAGCACTATTTCTATACATTTCTTGAATTTCATAATCATCAGATCTGCTATACAGCAGAGAAATATCTGCAAAAGTATATTTATTAAATAAAAACAGATTGTATTAACAAATAGCAAAGTGAGCTGTGTATGCATGGAAGATGAAGAGAGAGGGATGAGGAAGTCAAGTTGTGATCAGTCCCAAACTCTGACTTGTGAAATTTTACAGTAAAAAAATTCATTAATTCCTCAAAATAATGTCCAATTAAGTATATTTGAAGTTTCAAAATGCTTATCTTGGTTTAACAAAATTTAACACAAAAATGATGTACATACAAATAAGCACTATTTGGTAGATTGAGGGGAAAAGACAAAGAGCAAACCAAAAGAGAAAAAAGACAGAGAAAAAGAATGAAAAGCTTTATTTCTTAAGCTCATAGTAGTTCAGACTCCTAGGCCACTCTCTTTCTCTTGGTTAGCAGTGATTTTTATGACTGTTTGCTTTTAAATGAACAAAAAATGCAAAATTTTATTTCTAATATATGATTATTTTTAATAGAATTTATGAAGTGCAAAAGTGAAATGATTACAAGTCCTTTAGGTAGCAAAGAAATTTCAACAATTAAAGGTGTAAAGCCTGCGGTAATTATTTTATAAGTAATGTCCATCATAATTTTCCTGGGGATATAGTGTATCATTACATAGAAACAACAATTTATATAAACCATACACCTAAATAAACATGTTTTCATCGCATTTTCCAAATGTAATTTTGAGTTATTTAATTTGATGCACATTTCGTCTTTTGGAGATTCATTGATTAAATCTCATTTGGTGATTTTTTTTCAGGTTAATTCCTCATGCCTAGAATTCATGCTCCCAGGATTATATGTTTACAAAATAAAACTGTAGTTCTAATTAAAACCAAAAGAAATGTGTCACTTAGCCAAAAAGGTAGTCTACTATAGCCAAAAAAAAAAAAAAAAAAAAAAAAAAAAAAAGAGAGAGGGAGAGAGAGAGATAATCACCCAATCCAAAACCTGACCAACTGAAATAGGAAGTTCTGAGTGTGGGCTTTACATTGAAGATGGGTATTTAAAAAAAGAACACAATGAATACATATTTCGATGGTGATTCATGTTCATGAAGTATCTCATCACATGTTTTCTCCTTTGATCCAAACAATTGTGAAGTAGAATGTTTTTCTGGCTATTAATATTATTTTTATTTTATAAAAGGTAAATTGAGATCTTAAGGAGAAAGCCTCAGGACCAACATTCTTTTCATGACAGAGCTAAGCCCAGAATTTATTATTTCTTTTCAACATTTTTCCCCCATAAAGCTCTTTTTGTTCTCTCAGACGACTTTATTCTGTTAACCAGGGTCATTGTGAGACTTCATAGCACGGGGGTCTTCAGAACCAGTAACAGAAACCATTAGCTTGAAATCTTTGAAAGCTACTTAAGACTAAATGTTCAGGATTCCAGGGGACTGAATAATCTCTTAGCATTAAATTTGCAAAACCCTTCAGAATTAAGTACCAGGGACATTTGTGAAATGCAATTGCTCATAAATAGCCCAACTATTATGCTTACAAGAATGTTCCCAGACAATAGCAAGAACTTGAAAAGGATATCTGGTCTCCAGTTCCAAATTGGAATGTACACGTCAGTTGATGTTGAAAAGAAAATCCATTCATGAGACCAGCATCACCATGGAATAGCTTTTTGAAGGAGGCTAAGGGTCTGGTTTTCATCACATCATCCATGTTTTTCTTTCATTATTAGTATCCTTCTTTGCTCAACTGCAATGTAAATCTAAACTTAATCCATATTCAACAAATTAGAAATGACAACTTGTTCAAAGGCAGCCAAAAGTATCTCTTCAGATTTTGTCTCTTCAGTTCTTTCTAGACTAGGAAAGAAACCACAGAAGTAATACTGGTTATGGAAATCTGGGACAGGCATCATTTTGACCAGGCAGAGCTGAAATCTGTATAGCTTTCTATTAATGTTTAGTCTTCAGTAAGTGATATCAACATTTTGAAGGCAAAAAGAAATTTGATCCAGCAGAAGAACTACCTATTATAAAGTAGCCGAGCAGTTTATTGACCCACAAGTATCTCACACATGAATCCACATAAGAACATAGATGATTCAACTTGAAGACAGTCCTTGTGATATGCAGCATATGGAGGAAAGTTCCACTAAAACTTTCAGGGACTCTTTGATGGCTAGTCAGCCATTTATTCAATTTTAAACAAACATAAATTATGTTCTTACTATGTGCCAGACACTGTGTTGAATGCTATAATCAAAAAATGTGAGAATGCAAAAATCTCCCCAATAAGAGCGGATTGACTAGTTGTAGAGACAGCCAAAGTAGCAACAAAAATAAAACATATGCTATTATTATGGTGATGGGAACCACATGGCATGAAATCACATAGGCAACACACCTAAGTTAATCTTGAGTTTTAAAGAAGACTTCCTGGAGGAGGTGACCCCCAAATCATCCCTGCTATCAAAGGGCAACAAGGGGCTCTGTTAAGGGCAGAACAGGGGAATGCCCAACCTCAGGGTAAAACGTAAGCTGCATAGGTACGTTAGGTCAGAGAAAGTCATGGTGCATTCAGGGACCTCAAGTCCTTAATTAAAGGCAAAGGTTCAAATCCTGGGAGTGAGAGTACAATAGACAGGAGAGGTAAAAAGCAGGAATCACAAAGTAAATACATTTACAGATCATGTCAATGCCCTGATAGATCAAGGATTATCAGAAACAGCATGCACAAAACACATTTATTTATCAGGATAATTTCAGAAGCACACATGGATATTTATTCCACATTATTGAGAAATATATGATATATTATAACCTTATCACATGCTCATAATAATACCCTGAGAAATATGTGCATAGTTCCCATTTGGAAACCCTCAACTTTCAACAAATAGAAGTATGTCAGCTAGGTGTCTATTTCAGGGGCTTTTTTTCCCAAGGAAGCCAGTATCATTCATTACCCACCCATACATTATATTGCATTCAAGCAATGCCTACTTTTGTGCCAAGTCACTGATTAGAACTGTGAGCTCAAATGGTATTGATCACACACTGGCCAGCGCACACTGTGGGGGTGGCGGTGAGCAGGGAGAGACAGAATAAAGAGGCAACCACTCCAGTTTGGTAGATGGCAAGTATAATAAGCCAGGGGACTTACACAGGAGGCTGTCTCGGATGGCTGCAAGACAAGTAGATCTCCACATCCACCATCAGAATCTTAAAAGTTTATATAAGGCTCTACCTACACTCAGTCATGCATTCAGTTCAGAGGGTCTCAGCAACACTTTTGTTCTCAAGACTGTGACCTTGCGGCATCTCTCACTGGGGGAGTGGTGTGCAGAGCAAACTTTCCAAGGACGGGGAGGGGGAGGAGCCTCTGATTATCTGGAGCCACCTCATGGGTCCGCTGGCATTCACATTCTTTGGTGACCTCCTCCAACAACTGGGGAGTCTGGCCATCCTGCTTCTACAGATGGAGAACCAATAATAACAGGGGCTTCTAAATGCATATCTGTGAGAACAGGATCCTTTGGATTAGGAGATGCTCTTGTGTCCTGTTTGCAACAAAGGAAGAAATACAGATTGTTTCAACATAGGAAGGTGTTACTTGCCCCCCTCTTAGAAAGGTGGCCAGACAATTGGAAAGAAAGGTCATCTTCCGAGCATTGATCTTAGAGGAATGGTGCCAGACTTGGGAGTGGCTAAGGACATCTTTGGCACGTGGAAAGAGGTTAATTCTACCAGGAACTAACCAGCACTGAGAACCGAGCTGAATCAACGCACACTGTTTATGAAGAAAAAGATAAGAAAACCAAAGGTGTAAAAGCAGAATTAAAATTGATACTAGAAGCAGTGATGCTAGAATGTCAATGGTCCTGGAAACTGAGAGTCTTGTGACATTGGTAGATTAACTGTAAAGATATTAAAACTAAAATTCCAACAACTCTCAATTTCAAGGCCAGCCCCTGTGAGTGTGGAAGTCACTGGGAATTAAAACCACAGTTATAATCAAAGAAATGGAAATTATGGAAACCGAGTCCATTTCTTATTAATCAGATTTGCAAGAAAGAATGCGTGACATAGTGAGAGTTAGCACCGATGACCAGCGAAAAGGAGCTCTTAACAGTCACAGGTGGCAATGTGCCTTGGTAAAATCACTTTGGAGAGCAATTCTGCAACAATATTAAAATTGAATGTTATAGCAAATCCACTTCAATGCTTCTAGAAAATTCTAGGTTTCTAGATAACATTTTTATATGGGCATAATAGAATTGTGTAAAAATGGCACTTTAGCTTTGTTTGTAATAGGAATGATTGGAAACGAGATTCTTATCCTTTAGAAGGGTAATAGAAGAAATGGTGATATTTTTATATCAACATTCTCAGTTAGAATTAACTAACTGAATCTATCCATCTCTCTACACAGGGATAAATTTCGCCTACAAAATATCGAGGGAAAGTACGATGTTGCAGAAATGTTCTATAGCGGGATTTCATTTGCACTAGGATTATGTCTACAAACACGTGTATGAGGCATCACTCAAGGACACCAGCAGCCCAAGCCCAGAGTGTGTCCATGATGATGCGTACAGACATCAGCACACAGGTGTCCCCGAAGAGGGAGGAGTCCAGACTGACACAAAGGACTAGGTTGTATCTGGAAGAGTTTTGTGTCAGTCTTTGCAATTAAACCAGATATGTAGGGACTAGCATAGGATATTAACATTCGTTTAGTTAGCAGTATTGGCTGTGCAGATATCTGTTATGCAACTTTCCACGTCGAAGTTTTAAAATGAATTTAAACCCACTGGACTCCAGGTTTGCAGTGATATTTTCTTTTTTTTTTTTTTTAAAGATTTTATTTATTTATTTCACAGAGGGAGAGAGATCACAAGGAGGCAGAGAGGCAGGCAGAGAGAGAGAGGGGGAAGCAGGCTCCCCGCTGAGCAGGGAGCCCGATGCGGGCTTCGATCCCAGGACCCTGAGATCATGACCTGAGCCGAAAGCAGAGGCATTAACCCACTGAGCCACCCAGGCGCCCTGCAGTGATATTTTCATGTCTGACTTTCTGTTTCCTTGAGCAGATGGCATTTCAGGGCCCTTTACTGGAATATGAAGTAGATGTGAAAATCAGACCGGCTTCTTAGGGTTGGTTTGAAGCAGGTATTGACTGATCTAGAAATACTTTTCTGTCTTCCTTTTTCAAGTTCTAAAATTTGTGAGTAAGCTCTCTGATATTATTGAGTACCTAAGTTTCCCTTCAGATGCAGATAGGATGCTATGGGTAATGCCTACAGACAGGACTCCAGGGCTGTCTTCCCAGCCCCATTCAGTTCCAGCTCTATTGGGCTGGCTCCCCTTCACCCCAAGAAAACACGAGTCCCTGTCTTGAATCTGTGTGGAACTAAACCTGGTTCAATATTCTCCCAGTGGTGCCACAAATTCTGACATACTCTCGGGCTAGCCATTCACTATAGACCTGTGATTCATTTATTCATCATCGGATGGCAGACTCTCTCATGTAGCATGGTGGATAGATTGCAAGAGAAACATGGTCTTTGACAGAGAAGTCCACTTACTCGATGGCATTTTCATGATCTTCTTGCCCTGGTCAATTTGACTTAAATACATGTCCTTTGCATCAACTTAGAGATTTCTGTCACTAAAGATTTTTCATTTGCCTTAAAGCCAGAAGAATGCTTCATCATCTAGCATGAACTACGGGCTTGCAATGGATTTGGGTTGGAACACTTCCCATTCTGCTAATTATACAGGTCAGACAAATGAGACTAAAATATTGCACAGTTTGAAATTAATCTCTGCATACGCCCTGTTCTCCTCTTTCTAATATCAACTGACAAAGTGACCTGAAATAATTTACACCCATCTTTTTCATTCTAAACACTGCCTATCATAACGATGTGGTTTAAAGTGGTGTTGGGGTTCAGAGCCCATCGTCAAAAAAGGACTCTTGAGTCATCTTTAGTTCAAAAAAGGTGATTTTATTAAAGCATAGGGACAGGACCCCTGGGCAGAAAGAGCTGTACTGTAAGTGTGAGGGCTGATGGATTATGTACTTGGGAGTTGGGGGAGGTAAGGACAAAGGGAGGTTTTCAAAGGGAATTTCAGATGCTCAAGAAGACTCATGGGATCCTGGAGGCCTGGCTCTTGTCAGGGAAGGTTGTTTTCCCCTCTAGCAAGGCAAGATTCGAGAAGGCTGTGAGTTTCCTGAAGGAAGGTTATACTCTGCCTATCTCAAGTCTTTGTCAGGGGATGTAGGTTATAAGCACATTAAAGTTTTTTTACATTCCCTTCTGCCTCTGTTTCCCACATCACTGCTGAGGGGAGGGTGACGTTAGGTTTCAAGAACTTGAGTCTATGGGTTTCTGGAAGTTAGGCTAGTGAAAAGAACGCTTTCTCCTTATAAGTCCCTAAGACATTTGTAAGCTGATGCAAACTCCTGTCCCTCTGGACTGTGATCTCTATCAGTTAACCATTTGGTGGTGGTGGTGGTGGTGGTTTTTCCTTTCCCAGTTTTTTTTACTTTATTTTTTCGGGGATCCAAGATGCATTGTTTATGCACCACACCCAGTGCTCCATGCAATACGTGCCTTCCTTAACACCCACCACCAGGTTCACCCATCCCCCCGTCCGCTCCATAACCCTCAGTTTGTTTCTCAGAGTCCACAGTCTCTCGTGGTTCTGGTTCGAAGCCGGGAATGCCTGAGGAATGTCACACGTATCCCCCCAGGTGGAGGGGAAGGGCTGAGGAGTGGCATTTGCAGGTGTCATCTTGTCCTTGGCCCTCAGCTTGCCTTCTGCTCCCTCATGAATAATACCTATTTCATAAAGTTAATAGATCATCTTTGGAAAGTTTAATGAAAGTCAGCAATCATGCTTCCCTTCCCTCTGGATGTGAGCCTCAAGGAAATGGAGAGGAGAGGAGAGAAACCATCTAGAAGTGAACTCTGGCATTCCATAATAAAAATCCCAAGGAAACCAAGGGCTGTGCAAGAGAGGGAAGTGTTGACAAAGGAAGTAAATCATCAACTATGCAAAGTGTTATTGAGAAGCCGCAGGGATAAGTGTGGAGATGCGACACTTAGGTTCCTAAAAGTGTAGGTCAGTGGAGGCTTTGACAAAGCTCGAGTTTTCAGACTGTAGGGCACCCATCTGATCAGAAGGGTTTCCTAAGAATCAGAGGGAAATACTGGGAAAGGCAATTTGGGAAGCAGAGCCACAGGGCAGTGACAAAGAGGCGGAGGGGTTGAAAGCAGTTTGAAGAGTATTGTTGTGTTTGCTTTTCTTTTTCTTTCTCTGTTAAAAATGTTTTAAACAAAAGAAAGTGATTCTAGAGTCTTGGGGGGAAGATAGATAAAATGCAGAAGTTTTCAAGCTTCAGAAGTTTTGTGATCAGCGCAAGATTGAAAGTGAGGCACAAGACAGTAGAAAATGCATGTAAAGTAGCTAGAATATAAATTTGTGATTCTTCAGTATTCAACTCCAGGGAAATATCTAATATCATAGGTTTAAATGTGCTTGAACCATCTGAAATAAAATGATACACAGGTGCACATAAGTTATTTCCTTCTTCTTTCCAACATAAGTATTATGATTTAAAATAAAATTGAAATAAATCACATGAAATAAAAGATTGCTTTTCACGGTCTTTAGAAAATGGCCCATTTTTAAAGCTTTTCTCCGCTAATGCGCATTAATTAAATCTCTTACAGAGCCTGGAGTAGAGCGGGGAACTGGCTTAAACTGATCTCTTTGAAAATATATAAACAAATCTGAATTGTGTTTTTTTGAAATGTATACAAAGCTTAGAAACTGAGGGTCTCCGACGCCAACTAGAGCAACACTGGGACCCATGGACTTGCCCCATGGCTGTTGTGGGAGACACCCCTTTTCCCCAAGGGAAGTTTACGTTGCAAGGAACAGTGAATGGACAGGACAGGTGCGTGGGAGCTCTGGCTGAGTACAGGGGGAGCGATGTGCCACTTCTCGGCCACTCTGAAACTCTCGGCTGTCAGTCACAGAAGCCAAGCGCTCCTGTGAGCTAATTCGTCTGAATATTTGGAAAGAGATGGCAAGATTAAAATGAGCTTTTTTTAGGCACAATCTGAAATCCCCATCAACTAATATCCCATTGTAGGATTTTTGAAGTAAAAGGCCAGTTCTGTTAATTGTACTCAGTTTCTTCTCAATTCATGCTCTCTAACTTGAACTGCACTTTAAGAATCTAAACAAAGGATACCATCCCTACTTTGTATCATACCAGAAGCAAAGTGTACCATCAAAGAAGAATCATGGGGACTGAAGCAAAAATGGCAGCCTGTGGGAGTCAAAGTTTTGTCTTGGTGAGAGTGACAAATATTTTCAGCACTGGATGCAAATCCAGTTGGCATGAAAACAACATTTTGGTCTACCTGATTCCTACAAATGTATCTGGGGCTGAGATAATGCTATTCTTTGGGAAAGTTTATTCTAAAACAATTATGTGGGGCGTAAGCTTACTTTGGGCTGTGGATCTACATAGTGTAAACCCTGCAGTTTCAGTCCTAAACTCCCAGGCAAATGGGGATTTACAATTTAGGAGAGGGGACACGTTGACCTTGAAGCCTGGATTAGATAAGAACCCACTTCTCTTTGAGTACACACAGTTCAGCCACTCTCCTCAGCCTTGCCAATTCATTCACACCAAGGCCTTGAGGATTTTCCATCACTCATATCAACTTCTGCGCTTTATGAAGAAAGTGGTCTTTGTGAGACAGGAAACGTGTTGGGAATCCAACACAAAAAGAAGGGGCTGGGCGCCTGGGTGGCTCAGTGGGTTGAAGCCTCTGCCTTCGGCTCAGGTCATGATCTCAGGGTCCTGGGATCGAGGCCCGCATCGGGCTCCCGGCTTGGCGGGGAGCCTGCTTCCTCCTCTCTCTCTCTCTGCCTACTTGTGACCTCTGTCTGTCAAATAAATAAAATCTTTAAAAAAAAAAAAAAAAGAAGGGGCTGGACTAATTCCTCCTGCACATCATGTGCCTACAGGGTGAGGAGTTGGCTTCTGGAACACAGATTCTAAGACAGATTAGTGTGCGGAAGGGTGTTGCCTTCTGAGATCTCTGGGGGGAACTGAGGGGAAGAGGGAAAGCTGAGCCACGACTCAGTCTCAACGGCAGCCTCGGCCCGTCCAACACAGGGTGCTGGAGATGGGATAAACTAGTAAGCCTGGAGCTTTCCAAGCGGAGGGGAGAGAGTCATGCTTTCTCATACCCCCATGACTGAGGGGAAGGCAGAACTTAACCTGTCCTCCAGGCAGTAGGTTCTGTGCCTGAAACCGGGCTCCACTTGGAAAATGGCAAGGACTACGCCTTTTATCAAGGTGATTGCCCCCAGCATCCCAACCATCCCTGCTTTAATTATAGTGACTGTCCAGATGGAGAAGCACACCACTAGGGACACTGTGTGTCGTTAGCAATCTTCATAACACTCTGCAGGTCCAAAGTCCCCAGTTGCCATTCCAACCTCGCTGGTCATTACCATTATTTAATTAATCTGGCTTGTGACAGCACTGCCAATCACTTCTATATTTGGGGTTCAACCACCCTATTGTTCCTATGAGCCTGGTTTGTGACCGCCTCGCCTACTATGGGCCCCCACCTGAAGGAGACAACCTCCCCCCACCCCACCCAGGACCCTTTGATGGGGGGTGGTCCTCACTGCTTTGCTCCAAGGTGCACCGTCCAGGCCTGCTGTGTGTTTTCAGCCCGTAGGATCCACTTCTGCCTTCTCCTTAAGTGCAGCATGTGAGGTCAGGCATTCCTGCATGATCACGCCTGTCCTGCTTCCTATGCGGGGTCTTTGCCTGGGCATTAAACCAACCGCCTGCGTAGAGCTCTCCCACTATGTAAACTCCAATCTGCTCCCCTTCGCAAGGACCTCAGAGCTATGTGCACTTTTTCTGGATGCTGGGGGTGACGTGAGCCAGGTCTCACCGCCCCTTCGGATCACAGACTCTGCAGGGAGGACTCAGTGGGGTCCTCAGCTAAGCCCGTGGGGAGTTCTGGGGAGGAGACAGCCCCTCCCCACATGCCATCCTGGGTGGGAGGAAGGGGCCAGGCTTCACTCTGTGGGGGGGGGGGGGGAGCGTGCATCACCCGAAGAGGCTGGGTCCTGCCGACTCTCTCCCCCTCCGAGGCTCTCCTGGATCCTGACAGCCCTGGCTGCCCGCCGGCATCACTCCCAGCTGCAGGTAATAAAAAGCCCATCATTCCCCAAAATGAATCTGGGTAGTGCTTCCCCAAGTCCACCAAAGTGCATGGTTGCTGCCACTAATTAACCACCTCACTGCTCTTCACTGATTTCCTAGGGGTGCTCGCCTTCCTTAATCTCTTCTCTTTATTAAATGATTCAAGAGCCCTTAATTGCTATCCGTCTTCATTACGGCGCTGAAATCCCTTCCTCAAAATGGCTTCACGGCTTCTCGCTAAACCACGGTCACAGCACATCTCCAGAAATCACACCCTTCTCTTGCCGGTGCATCTTAAAGAGCCCAGCAACTCTTGGAGACAAGCAAACAAACCCGAGTTGGGCGGTAATTACAGATAGCTAGTTTCTTAACAAGGGGGAATGTCATACTTGCACCGCCCGGGGCTAACTGGGCAAGGAAGGCCCTCTTGCAACCCATTCGGAGGCGTGCCGGCTAGCCGTCGGGCGGCTCTGCCCAGGTCCATGAACACATGTGGGGCGACTGCCTCCAGGGACCTGAGGACCCGCTTGTATTAACTGCAGAGCCTCGCAAGACACAAGAAGTGCCCTATGACGCAATGTCAGAGTGACGTCATGAAACTGATGCCTCCTTTTCTTCCTTCCCTCTTCTCAAGCCCAGGATTGCAAGAAGCCTTGAGAGGACAGGGTTCAGAAGGAAGTTTCCCACTCACCGTGGGGATGCCTTGTGACAGAGGCCACCGTTCGGGGGGACGTGTGAAGAGAAAGGGTTAGCACCACAAGGGCCTCGGCTACACTCTGGCTCCAGGATCCTTCAAGCTCTTCCCTTTGCAGAAATAAATTACATAGCTTTCCTTTCTCCTGTTTTATAGCTGAAAATACCAAATGTTTTGGTAGACACACAACAGGCTCTCAGCCTGTCCCCATTGGAAGTTACTGACAGATGTTTGATTCCTGCCATTTTCACCGGTGAGAAGGGCTTGCGTCAAAACACCTTCTCCTGGGGGCTATTAGTCTCTGATCCCAGGGACGTGGGTCCAGGGTGGAGGAGAGGAGACACTGGTAAATGCGGACATTAGAGCCATTTATCACCTACCGCTGTGTGTAGAATAAAGGATCTCCTTTCCAGAGAGTCTATTATCTGTGGCTTGCTGGCTTCACGCTGTCATATGTTTTTTGCAGTAGTCAATAAATTGCTGAAGGCCACATTTGGAGAGTAAGTACTGTTATACATCTAACTTTATATATTATTCTTTTATTTACAGCTGCATTTGTTCATTTTCTAGAAGATCTAGTATAGACCAGGAGGGATTTTTTTTTTTACCTACTAGACCATTTCATTGATGATAGTTTGCCAAATTTATTTTTATAATAAGTAAACCAACAACACACATATATTTTTTAAGTCTTGTCCCTGCCTCAAAGTATTTCAGAAAGTCCACACACATTTTCATTTGCCAAAGGGTCACTTACTTATTGCTTTCTCTTAGTTCTCATCTCCGTTTTAATCCATGCATTTCTTCCATTAGTGTGTGCACCATATGGGACCCTATAAACTGTGCATTAATTGGGGTTAAAATCACTGCTTTCTTTTAACACCAAACCTTTGCCTGGATAACTGGGAATTAGCTCCTAAGCTCTATTTTATAAAATCAGGTCAGGAAAATAGGGTTGGGAATCATTCAAGAGTGTTTATAGGTAAGGAATTTTCAACAACCTTTGTTCTGCCCAGCCAGGCATTCACCCACTAATTTATTAGGGACAAGATCAATAGCCTGAACTAGATTGCTGTGCTTAACTTGAATCGAATTTATGCCATGTTTACAGCTGTTTTCTCTGATAGCATCCTTGGAGGGGATGAGCTGTTAATCTAATGTGTTTTTGCCACCATTTTGCATGTGTTGATTGCTTCAATGACTTCCTGGAGATTCTTTATATTAAGCCCAAACTCATAGCCAGAAATCAATCAGAACAGCGCTTTATTTCTCTCCAAGGAATATAGAAAACTTATCAGAAACAAAATAGTGCCTCTTAACCGTGGTTAGCCGTGGGCGATGAATGTCCACCAAGCTCCAGCAAGAAACTGTGGGCAGTATTATTCTCTCCAGGAGAACCACAGCTACCGCATTAGTGTTCAGTGCTGTGTAACAGATTACCGCAAACGTACTTGCCCAGAACAACACGCATTTGCTATCCCATGGTTTCTCTGGGTCAGGAGCCCTGACACGGCTTAACTGGGTCCTCAGCAAGACCATAATCAAGGTGTCAGTCAGGATGGGCTTCTCATCTTAGCTGGACTGGGAAATGGTCCCCTTCCAAGTTTACTCAGTCTTTTCAGCAGAATCCATATCTCTGGTGCTATCGGACTCATAGTGGCTTGCTTCTTCAAAGCCAGAATGGTGAGCAATATGGAGTCCCCTATAAAATAATGTCATCATGGCAGGGACATCCCATCCCCTTTGTCATATTCTATGGGCTCAGAGCAAGTTGCATGTTTCTCCCAGACTCAGGGGGGAGAGATTATATGAAGTTGTGAACACCAAGAGGTAGGGATGGTGAGCGCCATATTGAAGTCTGCCTGCCACAGCCCACCTTTGTCCTGCAGTGAGTCTCTCTTTCCCAGAGCAAGTATATTGGCCCTCCTCAGAAGTTTATCCCATTAGAGCATTCGCTCAAAATTCAAAATCTTATCATCAAAATCAGGTCTCGGTGCAGATGATACTTTGGGTTGTAATCTGTTACGTATAGCTCCTGAGGCATGAGCTCTATCCTTTGATGAATATGATATTGGAGACCAGTTATAGTCTCATCCCACCCAACCTGCGACGAGGGGGGGGGGCAGGCAGCTATACACAGGTCAGTTCAAAATGGGGGCCAAATGGAAAGGGAAAGGACTCTCCAGCCCATAGAGGCATTGGAATCCAGCCAGACCCATGTGGGGATGCCTCCATTAGATTTCAGGGCTAGATTTCGGAAATACATCTCCACGGGTCCTCTCTCTGAGTTGGATACCTATACCTCCTATGTCTTTACACTATTCTGGCAATATGACCGTGAGAATCAAACTATCAACAGATAAATATTTTTATTAAGAGAATAAAATCAGAATAAACTTTTTTTTCAATATTCTACTTCTGAGGTTATTCATTTGAATCGATGTTGAAGAAGTTATGCTCTGCAAGACTGATAATAAATAATAGGAGGCAAATTATAAATACCCCAGTTTTTCTAGAAATTTTATACACATTGAAAAATTCCTCTGAATATCATTTTCTAGGGAACTTTAGATAATTTCAAATCATATTTCCCAGAATTCTAGGAGTCAAATACTGATAATAAAGTGGATGCTCAACTGGTTACTTTACTAAAATATTTCAGATTGCAACTTTGAAAAACATTTGCCTTTCTTTACAAAATGATGTGGAGAACAAAGGTATTATATTTTATATTTTATTTGAAAGAATCTAGAAAACTGTTTAAAGGAAAAGAGATCTTTTCTCCTCGTAACGGGGCTGGAGGACAGAAATGTCCTCAAAAGGAAAGTGGATGCTGTTACTGAAAGAAGAACAGGAGCAGATGAACCGTAGCTCTATCCATACTTTGCTGAGTGGACATGACAGGGGCAAGGGCTTCCAGACTGTTGAATCTTGAGACATGCAGAAAATGTAGCCTTGACACTCAGGCCGCAGACCAGGGCTGTCCTCAGCAGAGAGCACAGAGCCAGACCCAAGCTAATAGGAAAGTGAGGAGAGGGAGAAGGGTCTAGAGACGGCATTAAAGACGAAGTTCCCAGAGCATTTTTATGGGAGTTTGGGGGAGCTGGGTCAGGATTGGATTCACCTTCTTTGGAAAATACTGCTGTTCTTGATGTGTAGGCTTTCTATGTAAACTTAAGAAACAACTTGTCAAGTGTCACGCAAACACATGTACACAGACCATGACCTACACACACTCAAGCTTGTTTAAGCTGAATTAGGATTAGAATTGTAATAAATCCACGTGTCAGTTGGGGAAAAATGACCACCTTAAGAAATTATAACTTTATACCCAACAGGGAGTATATATGGCTACACAAATTTAAGCTGCAGTGTTGTTTAGCAAGATTTCATAATGTACAATGTTGACAGAGTTTTCAAACTTATTCCTATACATATTACATTATTATAGAGCTGTTGTAAATAGTAGCTTTATTAAAATCATCTGGTTTAATCGTTACTGCTATCTCAAACAGGTTTAAGAAACTAGTTTATAACGTTCAAGCAGTGTGAGTTCACATAAAAATGAGTGTTCGTACTGCGTTTGAGAGTTTGAAAGACCTTCCTGTCGCAGCCACCATCTCCACATTAATATTACTGTCTTCTACGTGGTGAAAGCTTTCCTGTAAAAGAGAGCATGTCTCTCCACGTTGTCAAAGGTCACTGCTCACCTTTTTACCTTATTTTACCCTCCTCTGTCCCAGTAACTTTTCCATCAGGCTGCAGTGAAATTGTTCAGAGGAAAAGACAAGCTCTGAACCACAGGAGTGTCTTTGCAGATACCTTGCCACCTTCAAAGAAGTATCTACATAAAACATTTCCATAAAATCCATTTAATGCCATATAAGAGATGAGATGGGTAGGAAAACCTTAGAATAAGTTATCCCTTCTTGCCAAGAGAAAGGTGTTTTCTCTTGGCTTTGTTTTGCTTTCAAAGATGCTCGGTGGCTGTGAGGCTCCTTTTATTTCGGCTGCTTGGGCTGGTGGTCTACTGGCATCTTCTCACACACCCCCGTCAGCTCCAGAGATGAAGTGTTCCCACAGCAAGGCAGTGAATTTAAAAAGTCCAAGTGTGGGACAGAGTCTTTCTGGCTGGGCCAGGAGCACAGGTGCCCACCCGCTGACTAGGGCTGCTTCTCTCTCACCCAGTTGGGATGCCCACAGCAGAGGCAGGACAAGGTGCGCAGTTATAGTACCGAATCAAGAATCTTTACAACCCATGATAGGAATGGAAATCTACACTCTTATTCCTCCTGGTCCTGCTACACGGCACAAGCTGGAAGTTTTTAATATTATTTATGCTTTTTTTGGAAAGGCATAAAACAGTAGTAAGAAGCTCAGGGATTCAATATGTTCCTTGCTTGGGTAATACTGATTGGTATTTGGTTATTATTTCCTATTTACAGGCTACTTGCATTTTTGAGGTGTTTTTTTTTTATGTGTGTGCTTATAGAATTTTCATTTCATATAAAAAGTAGTAGGTAGAGGATTATGTAACTGATCCAAGGTCAGGTGACCTAGCTGGTAAGTGACAAAACCAGGATTCAGTCGTCTTCCACATTCCTTACTTTCTACAGTAAATGCCATTTCCCAGATTTGATAGCAGCCTAGGTTTTCACAGCGATCCTCTCTGTAACTGACATGGAAACTAAACACGTGTTTGTTTGGAAAGTACTTGCTTGCCACTTTAAAAAGATAGTTGCATCTCCTCCCAAGTACTGGAATAAAGCACGTGTTGTAAAGAATGACGTACACATCAGTCTTACTGGTGGTATCATGCAAATCCTCCCCGTAAGACCATTTCCAACATGCTGTTATTTATGCATTTGAAATATCATGGTAGCACAGAAAAGACAGGGTTTGCCAACATATTGATATGATCTGGAGGATTAATCTGATGTTCAAAGCAGTTTCTGTTGCATTTTCAGATTGCTGGAAACCCACACTGCCTTTCTAAAGCCTGTTTCTTTCCTGAGTATATAGCAGCGAGGATCAGGAGGAACACAGGGTGCCAGGTAATTTAGGGAGTTAGCAAACTGTGAATTTTCAGCTTGAGCTACTTTAGGCAGTTGGCTCTATCCTTACGAAGCTTGAACCAATCTTACTAAAACAAACATTTCAAGTTGTCAAATCCAAGGGAAAAAAATCTTTTTTATTTTTATTTTTTTTAAATTTCCAACTGGTCCAAAGGGCTAGTAAGTTTCAACCTTGGTGTTTACCTAAGAGTTTAGAATATACTGTCTTCGGGATGTGCTGTCCTGTCCCAGACAAAGGCACTCAAGGGAA
Source organism: Ailurus styani (assembly GCA_002007465.1). Classification (NCBI taxonomy): domain Eukaryota; kingdom Metazoa; phylum Chordata; class Mammalia; order Carnivora; family Ailuridae; genus Ailurus; species Ailurus styani. The sequence goes on along the minus strand of LNAC01000327.1, from coordinate 158,379 downwards.
AAGATGGCACAGGACAAACACAGCAAGGATCTGGAGGTGTTTTGGCTGAGAGAAAGAGAGAGCAGCAGCATCAACAGCCAGAGAAGGAATTGATGTTTGCGCCCAGTGTCTATGCCTTTATCATATAAAAAAGTGTTTGCAAAAGCAGAGTGGAAGGATGCCGTTGTATATTACAGGTAATAATAATAATGTCTTCTCACCAAATCCAACCTGTTTTATTATAGTTCATTAAACAGAATAAAATTATGGACTCTCTCTATAAATAAACAACCATGATCTCATTGTCTACAAATTTATTAGAAAAAGTTTGAAGTTTTTTTTTTAAAGATTTTTTTATTTATTCATTTTGACACAGAGAGAGATTACAAGTAGGCAGAGAGGCAGGCAGAGAGAGAGGAGAGAGGAGGAAGCAGGCTCCCCGCTGAGCAGAGAGCCCGATGTGGGCCTCGATCCCAGGACCCTGGGAACATGACCTGAGCCGAAGGCAGAGGCTTTAACCCACTGAGCCACCCAGGCGCCCAGAAGATTTTTTTTCATTAAAAAAAGTTGAACTGTAGAATTTCCTTCTTTTTTTTGCAGATGAAGTGTTCAGAAACTTATAGGTGAACAATATCCTTATCAAAAGGAAAAGGCAGCTTCAGGATGTGAAGAATCATGTCATGCTGTCTGTAATTAATTGAAGATTACTTATTTCAGAATTCAAGACAACACATTAGTGCTATGGTCTATTTTTATATTATTATTTTTCTCAAATAAAATCAGATTCACAGAAAGCTCCAAGAATAATAAGTCCCAGGGCGCCTGGGTGGCTCAGTGGGTTAAAGCCTCTGCTTTCGGCTCAGGTCATGATCTCAGGGTCCTGGGATCGAGGCCCGCATCGGGCTCCCTGCTCAGCAGGGAGCCTGCTTCCCCCTCTCTCTCTCTGCCTGCCTCTCTGCCTCCTTGTGATCTCTCTCCCTCTGTGAAATAAATAAATAAAATCTTAAAAAAAAAAAAAAAGAATAATAAGTCCCAGACACCATTTCTCAGATCCATAATTGCTAACATGCTTAGTTACCATGTCTGCTTTATCACTGTTCTCCCTATATATTTGTAATATTTTTGTGAATCATTATGAGTAAGTTGCAGACTTTTACAATGAACTTAATCAGGAAATTAACATTAATCTAACTCTTTTTTAATTACAGACCTTAATTATATTTTGCCAATTTCCTCAATAATTGTCTTCATGGAAGAGAAACACCAATCATCAGTCTCAGAGCACACGTTGCAGTCAGTGTCCATGGGACTTCACCTCCTTTAATCTACCATAGGTGCACTCTGCCTCCTTCTGCTCCAAGTGTGGGATTTTACAAGAACACAGGCTAGTTATTTGGGAGAACATCCTTCCATTTGTATTTGTTTCAAACATCCTCATGATTACAGCGAGGTCACATATTTTTGACAAAAGTGATCCTGTGTTATTCTCGGGGTATCAAAACAGCAAACAAGTACATTTGTAAGTAAAATAGATCTAAAATTATTTTGTCTGAAAGCAACTAATACGAAATTACAAATCTGCCATTTACTTATTCGCTAATAATAATAGTGGGAATGAGGGCTATAATGATCACAGACTGATCATTTACAATGTACTAGGCACTGTTAAATTTATATGATCTAACTCAGACCTTCATGATCATTCCTTTTCATGAATGGCTCGCTGGGCATCACTGAGTTAGGGTTGGGGACCATTATTCTGTAACTCTCACCTAATTCCTTACGCATGTTTCTTCTCTCTCTCTCTCTCTCTCTCTCTCTCTCTCTCTCTCTCTCTCTCTTTTTTTTTTAGTCAACAAATAGAAAGATGGCACAGGACTGCCACTTACATTAAATCGGAGACATTTCTGTGTGTTGGCTTTCTTTCTTTCATTGTATGAAGAAGGGGAAATTTTCTCAATGTTTCAAAGAATTTGCTAAATACTAAAAAAAAGACTTTCGGAGGAAATAAATTACAAAGTGGTCACCTCTACGAGATATAATTTATGAACAAAGTCTAAATTTTTAGAGAGAGGTGCTCATTATATTTTGTTCGTAAATATGGTAGAGTTAAAATAGAATCCTATGAAGTGACCAATTAAAACCAGAGAAAACAGAAAAAAGGGGAAAAAGAAATAGAACAGAAGCAATAATTAAGAGGAAACAAAAACAAAAACCAGTTATTAATATGACAGGTACTACCCTGTGTCAATAAAACTTTAAATGTGATTGTTCTATAGACACAAAATTAAAAAAAAAAAAAAAAAGAAGGACGGGGGATTGGCAGAACGGATAAGAAAAAAAACCTACAAACAAAATAAACACAGGGGCACCTGGGTGGCTCAGTCATTAAGCATCTGCCTTTGGTTCAGGTCATGGTCCCAGGGTCCTGGGCTCAAGCCCGGCATCGAGGTCTCTGCTGCACAGGATGACTGCTTCTCCCACCTCCCCTGCTTGTGTTCCCTCTCTTGCTGTCTCTCTCTCTCCCTCTCTGTCAAAGAAATTAAATCTTTAAAATAAGTAAATAAATAAATAAACACAGAAACCTCCACTATATGTTTTCTATAAGAAACTCGCTTTAAATGTAAAGACTCCTAAAGAAAGAAAAGGGACAAACTTCCGTTTTCAGCTCTGACATGTAAATGGATCACATGTAGTCACTGTAGACCCTTAACAATAATAACAAAAATGTTATTTTAGTCAGATAAAAACTGACTTTTCATGAACTTCAGAAAATTAAGGTTGCAGAGCAAACCGCCTCCCTGAAATCTAGAGGGAAACCATTCCAGAGCATCACCTGTACCTGAAGTTGCTGGAGCCATAAACTGCTGGAAACACTGGAATGACTTCTTTGGCTAATTCTGCAGGTGGAATGAGCTCTAGCATGACAGGAACAGCTCCAGGGGCTGCAGACACTGTAGGATTTTCCCTCCAGGAGCCTCAGGGGCTTCTACTCTCAAGAGCCCTTGTGGCCCTGGGGGGAGGGGGAAAGCAACCATTTTTAAATACCACCAGAGTTTTCTCTATGGTAATCCCTTTTCAGAAGAAGAAAAGGCTGTATGGAAGTTTTCTTCAGC